>CAUYRT010065852.1:0-13166 GCA_963574885.1 Lepilemur ruficaudatus
CCACAAAAAACAATGGTGATGTAGCACCTCTTATATTATCCTGGGTAGAACTGGAGCCCATTCTACTAAGTGAAGTATCCCAAGAATGGAAAAACAAGCACCACATCTACTCACCATCAAATTGGTATTAACTGATCAACACTGATGTGGACATATAATAGTAACATTCATTGGGTGTTGGGCAGGTGGGAGTGGGGAGAAGGGTGTGGGTATATTCACACCTAATAGGTGCAGTGCCCACTATCTGAGGGATGGACACACTTGAAGCTCTGACTTGGGTGGGGCAAAGTCAATATACATAACCTAAACATTTATACCCCCATAATATGCTGAAATAAAACAAAAGAACAATCTTTGTAGATTCTGGATATTCTGAATCTACAAAGAACTCAAATCACCAAGAAAAAAATAAACAACCCTATTGAAAAGTGGGCAAAAGACATAATAGAAGTTTTTCAAAAGAAGATAGACAAATGGCCAATAAGCATATCAAAGAATGCTCAGTGTCACTAATCATCAGGGAAATGCGAATTTGAAACCACAATGAATTATCACCTTACCTCTGTCAGAATGGCTAGTATTAAAAAGTCAAAAAATAATAGATGCTGGTGTGGATGCAGAAAGAAAGGAACACTTATACACTGTTGGTAGGACTTCAAACTGGTACAGCCTGTATGGGAAACAATATGGAGATTCCTCAAAGAGGTGAAAGTAGACCTACCATTCAATACAGCGGTCTTACTACTGGGTATCTACCTAAAGCAAAGGAAGTCATTTTATCAGAAAGACACCTGCACTCAAGTATTTATTGTAGCACAATTCACAATTGTGAACATGTGGAATCAGTGTAAGTGCCTATCAGTTCTTGAAGGGATTAACAAAATGTGGTATATATATATACCATGGAGTACTACTCAGCTATAAAAAGAAATGAATTAATGTATTTTGAAGCAATTTGGGGTGGAACTGGAGACCATTATCCTAAGTGAAGTATCTCAAGAATGGAAAAACAAACACCACAGGTACTCTCTAATAAGTTGGAACTAACCCATGGGCATACATGGGCACAGAGGGAAGTAAAAGTCATTGAATATGAAGAAAGGGGGAAGGGGAGGGAAAAAAAACCTAACAGGCACAATAATAGGCCTAATTCAAGCATTATAAAACCTATCCATGTAACAAAAACATGTATCCCCTTAATATTTTGAAATAAAAGGTGATCTTTTTTTTTAAACAGCTTGAATAGAAAATTAACTAGAATATATTCATTTCAGATTGGATGTTCTACTGTATATTCTGGTATGAATATTTAACAACATGTTCATAATATATTAATTTAAAATCTTTTGGTTTTCTTCAATTTAAATTTTAAGAGAAAGAAGCAAAGTACAGAAAACCTGTTTATAGAGGAAATACAATGAAATATTAGGTCATTAAATATGAAATGTCTGATTTCAAAAGTTTAGTTTATTACATCTCAAGAAGCAGTACAATTAATCAAAGTATACAACTAAACTATCAACACAGTTTTGCCATCTTAAGAAGTAGCTTGCTTATGCCAACAGTGGAAATGCCTGGAAAGTGAGTGGCGATAAATTTGTGAAAGGAGTTTTCCACAGCTTGTTGAGAATTGAATATTTTTCACTGCAAGAAGTGGTCCAAAACCTGGAAGAAGTGGTAGTCAGTTGGTGCAAGGTCTGGTGAATACGGTGGATGACAGAGAGTTTCCAAGGCCAGCCTCTGTAGTTTGAGCAGTGTTGTTAGTGCAACATGTGATTGAGTGTTGTCTTGCAAGAGAATTGGCCTGTCTCTAGTGGCCAATCTTGGCTGCTTAATCACAAGTATCCTCATCATTTCATCCAATTGGTTGCAGTAGACATCTGCTGTAGCGGATTGACCAGGTTTCATGAAGCTGTATTGCATAAATCCAGCGCTGGACATAAACAGAAACCATTAGCTTTTTTTTGTGAATATTCAGTTTTGGACTGTGTTTCAGTACTTCATCTTTATCCAACCATTGTGCCAAATGCTTATGAGTGTCAAAAAGAATCCATATTTTTATCACACGCATAACAATACAGAGTATAAATAGTTTGCCTTTATGTCGTGACAACAAAGAAAGGCAAACTTTGAGGCGATTTCTCTTCTGAAGCTCATCTAATTCATGCAGTACCCATCTATCCAGCTTCTTTCCCTTGCCAATTTATTCCAAATGGTCCAATATTGTTGAAATAGTGACATCAAACCTTGCTGCTAATTCATGGGTTGATTGAGATGGATTCACATCCACTATAGCTTTCAGCTCATCATTATCTACCTTGGTCTTAGGTCGCCCCTGTGGCTCATTTTCAAGATGAAAATAACCAGAACAGAATTTCCCAAACCATAGACATATTGTGTGTTCATTAGCCACATCATTTCCAAACACTTTGTTGATATTTTAAGCTGTTTGCGCTATACTGGTTTCATGATGGAACTCATATTAAAAAATAACATGAATTTTTGACTTATTCATTGTTTCACAAAAATTGCTCAAAAAAATTTGAAAGACAATCACAAGCCAAACCATGTGTTTGAAAAAATGAGGATGTACCTTCACAATGAAAATAAAACAAGAAGTGTCAAAGTGAATTGTCAGAGATATCAACTGTCAAACTTAGTACTTAAGGAAAGCAACATTTCATACTTAATAACTTGATAAAAATGCTGCTCACTTAACTGAGTTTTGGCCCAGCTCTATCTCTATACCATCTACATCTTTGCATGGAGTACATCTGTTCATCTTTATGGTAATCTTGATATTGAAAATCTATGTTCAGGTCAATGATCCAAAGTTATTTTTTTGTATTTAACCATGCAAGACAGAGTCACATAATTTAACTAATGATGCTCTTACTAAAGAACTCTAGAATATTTGTAAGCAGACACACCTTGGAAATATTGTGAGTTGGGTTTCAGACCACTGCAATAAATAAATAAATATTGCAATAAAGCAAGTCACATGAATTTTTTGGTTTCCCATTGCATATAAAAGTTATATTTACACTATACTATAGTCTGTTAAGTGTGTCATAGCATTATGTTTTCAAAAACCTGATATATATTCCTTAATGAAAAAAAGACATTATTGATAAAAAATGCTAATGATCATTTGAGGCTTCAGTGAGTCTTACTTAATATTTTTGTTGGTGCAGGGTGTTGCCTCAATGTTTATGGCTGCTGACTGATCAGGATGGTAGTTACTCAAGGTCCAGGTGGCTATGGCAACTTTTAAAAATAAGATACCAATGAAGTTTGCCACATTCATTGACTCATCCTTTCAGAAAAGATTTCTCTTTAGCATGCAGTACTGTTTGATAACATTTTACTCACAATAGAATTGCTTTCAAAATTTTAGTCAATCCTCTTAAGCCATACTGTTGCTGTATCAATTGAGTTTATGGAATATTCTAAATTCTTTGTTGTAGTTTCAACAATGTTCACAGTATCTTCACCAGGAGTAGATTCCATCTCAAGAAACCACTTCCCTTCTTCATCCATAAGAAGCAACTCATTCATTCAAGTTTCATCAGGAGATTGCAGCAACTCAGTCCCATTTTCAGGCTCCACTTCTAATTCTAGTTCTCTTGCTGTTTTTACCACATCTGCAGTTACTTCCTTCACTGAAGTCTTGAACCCCTGAAAGTCTATGAGGGTTGGAATCAACTTCCAAACTCCGGTTAATGTTGATATTTTAACCTCCTCCCCTGAATTATGAATGTTCTTAATGCCATCTAGAATAGTGAATCCTTTACAGAAGGTTTTCAACTTACTTTGTCCAGATCCATCAGAGGCATCACTGTCTATGGCAGCTATAGCCTTACAAAATGTATTTTGTAAGTAATAAGACTTGAAAGTCAAAATTACTCAACCAGTGAGTTGCAGAATGGATGTGTTAGCAAGCATGAAAACATTAATCTTCTACATCTCCATCAGAGCTCTTGGGTGACCAGGTGCATTGTCACTGAGCACTAATATTTTGAAAAGAATCTACTTTTTTGTAAGTAGTCGATCTCAGCAGTGGGCTTAAAATATTCAGTAAACCATGCTATAAACAGATGTTTTGTCATCAAGGCTTTGTTGTTCCACTTATAGAATGCAGGCAGAGTAGATTTAGCATAATCTCAGGGGCCCTAGGATTTTTGGAATGGTTAATGAGCATTTGCTTCAATTTGAGGTTACCAGTTGTTGCATTAGCTTCTAACAAGAGAGTCAGCCTGTCCTTTGAAACTATGAAGCCAGGCATTGACTTCTCCTCTCTAGCTATGAAAGTCCCAGATGGCATCTTTTACTGAAATAAGGCTTTTTCATCAACACTAAAAATCTGTTTTTTAGTGTAAGCATCTTCATCAATTATCTTAGCTAAATCTTCCGGATAACTTTCTACAGCTTCTGTATCAGCACTTGTTGCTTCACGTTGCATTTTTATGTTGTATACATGGCTTCTTTCCTTAAACCTCATGAACCAACCTCTGCTAGCCTCCAACTTTTCTTTTGCTGCTTCCTCACCTCTCTCAACCTTTACAGAAATGAAGAGAAAGTTTTGCTCTGGATTAGGTTTTGGCTCAAGGGAATGTTGTATCTGGTTTGATCTTTTATCCAGACCACAAAAACTTCCCCATATTGTAACTAAGACTGTTTCCCTTTCTAATCATTCATGTGGTCACTGGAGTAGCACTTTTTCCTTCAAAAACTTTTTCTTTGCATTTAAGGTTGGCTAACTGACACAGGAGGGTTAGCTATTGGCCTGTCTTGGCTTTTGACTTGCCTTCCTTGCTAAGCTTGTTAGATTTTAGCTTGTTATTTAAAGTGTGAGACTTGCAACTATTCTTTTCACTTCACTCAGAGGCCATAAAGGGTTATAGGATTGGCCTAGGGAGCCTGAAAATCAGCCAATCTGCAAGCCCCTTCTTATATGCAAGACACAGGTGATATACAGTAACCTAGCCAGATATATTTGAATAGGTTTAATATGTTCAAGAATGCAACTCTAACACAGCCAACTTTATATTTTTGGAAGAATATTCCTGTGGGGATCATGACCTGTCATTCCTTACATATAAACCCTTACCAAGATCCTCCCTCTGATCATGGATTTTCTTGCTTTATCCAGGATCACCTTAATTTCAGCAGTTAGTGTGGATCTTAATTATTGTTGTCAGGTGTGATTATCATTTGGTGCCATATAGGATTTTTGGCCTGATAATGCCTAGGAGATTTGGACATGAGGTCTCAATGTCTTATTATATATGTTTGCCTCCCTACTAGTCTTGTATTTTGAAAAATTAATTTTAATTTCAATGTAATAACACTCTAATTATAATACATTACTCTTATTTTTAATAATAACTTATCTTTTGAAGATATGTCACAAAGAAAAAAGCACAAGAACATTTTCTGTTCAAACTCTTATAATAGAGGACCACATGGAAGAGACATTTCTGAAATAACTCCGTTGGTCTCTCAGAGTTGCACAGAGACATGATGACTGTCAGGTGCATATCTGAGAACCTCAATTTTAAGTGCTCTTTGTTCTTCTTTGTGATGTATAGGGATACCTAGCAGCTTCACAAGTGCATCTTAATTTAGAGGTACAACACAGTCTCTGGATCTTACTGCCTGGCCCTGTTCATTACTATGTGATCTTGACCAAGTCACTTAGCCTCTCTATGCAGTTTGCTTATCTGTAAAATGGGAATAATATTATTACTTACCTAATAGGGCTGTTGTGAAAATAAAATGAGTTAATTCTTAGAATAGTGCTTAACATATAGTTAGTGCTAACTGTATATTTTAAAATAAATTCACTTTAACATTACGCTCAAACCCTATAATACAATCAACCAGGTTATTTTCTTGGTTGGGCTCATTGTCTTTGCATACCCACCAACCAAACCTATACTATATGTATGTTAAAGTTTTCTTTTAGTTTCGTGACAAACTGCTCTTTTTAATGATATATCTTACTCAATTGTTATAGGCAATAGGAATTGCATTTTAAGTTGTCTCCTTTTTCATTCAGTAACTGTTCTATTATAGTTGAGCCCATTTGCTCTGATTGTTCTGCATGACCCTTGCCCTAATATCAATTGTTGTTGTTCTCCATCACTCTTCACTTTCTTCTAAGCCCAATATTCCCCTCCCTTGATAACCTTGCCTATCTGATGGGGTCTACCAATTAGAATACACCCCTTTTCCACAGGCTGACCTTATCCTAGGACTCCATCATTCTGGCCACTGTGACTGGCCTAGGCATGGAGTCCCAAGTTGGACCAGTCAGAATTCTCCTTTGGGCATTTTACAAGCTGGCAGGGAATCCCCTTGGCTTCCGAGGTCTGTAGGTTGTCTGTTTGCTCTCAAGATAGTTTCTTTGGCTCTGCAGAAGGTTTTTAATTTGATCAGGTCCTATTTATTTATTCTGTTGTTGCTGTGATTGCCTTTGAGTGGTTCTTCATAAGTTATTTCCCTATTAACAAGTGGGCAAAACACGAACAAAAACTTTTCAAAAGAAGACAGACTAATGGCCAACAAACATATGAAAGAATGCTTAACATCTCTAATCATCAGGGAAATGCAAATTAAAACCACAATGAAATATCACTTAACTCCAGTGAGAATGGCTTTTATCAAAAAGTCCCAAAACAATAAATGCTGGTGTGGCTACAGAGAGATCAGAACACTCACACACTGCTGGTGGGACAGCAAACTAGTATAACCGCTGTGGAAGTAATATGGAGATACCTCAAAGAGCTATAAAAGTAGAACTACCATTTGATCCAGCAATCCCATTACTGGCCATCTACCCAAAAGAATAAAAGACATTCTATAAAAAAGACATCTGCACTAGAATGTTTATAGCAGCACAATTCGCATTGCAAAGATGTGGAAACAACCCAGGTGCCCATCAACACATGAGTGAATTAGTAAAATGTGGTATATGTATACCATAGAGTTCTACTCATCCACCAAAAACAATGGTGATCTAGCACCTCTTGTATTATCCTGGATAGAGCTGGAGCCCATTCTACTAAGTGAAGTATCATAAGAATGGAAAAACAAGCACCATATGTACTCACCATCAAATTAGTATTAATTGATTAACACTTATGTGCACATTTAGTAGTAACATTCATTAGGTGTCAGGCAGATGGGAGGGAGGAGTAGGGTATAGTCACACCTAATGGGTGCAGTGTGCACTGTCTGGAGGATGGATATGCTTCAAGCTCTGACTCAGGTGAGGCAAAGGCAATATATGTAACCTAAACATTTGTACCCCTGTAATATGATGAAATAAAAAAAAATTTAAGAAAAAAGAAAACTGGAATTATTGAACGAGACTCTCCTGTTCCAGCCCAACGGATCAGGAAAGACAAGAAAAGGCTCTCTTATCCCTTTTTTGCTGTTCTCCACTCTTTCCTGATGAATAGCAAAGAGGAAGCCAGGTTTCCTGTGCCAGGAAATGTACTGTGTTATGAAAGTAATTAATAGGTTGGGCATCTAAAATTTGCTGATATCATTTGTATATAAATTCTTCTGGTTTGTATTTTCTTCCGAATAAGTACACATAGCATCACAAACTATTCTGATATTTTGAAAATTAATGAAAACTTGGTTGTTAGAAATATTTATGCTCTGGAGACTGATACTTATTATTTGTGGAAAAGCTTTGAAAACAGAAAAAAATCTCTGAACTTTATATTTTGTGACATAAAAAAATGAAGATTCTTCCATTGTGTGCGACTAATGGTTTTAAGTGTTTATAATGAATGATTTGGCTTCACTAAAAAGGATGTGTTCACTTCATTCTACAATGTGGTAGCCAAGAAAATTAATGGAACTTAAGTTGGAAAGACAGAAGCACTCAGAAAAATGCTTTAAAGCTAATTAAACACAGCTTATGGCATCCTAACCGTGATTCATCCATGTGCACAGATTGATACATGTGAACACTAACAACTAGAATTCAAATTGAAGGCAAAGGCTGTATTTCATTGAGAAATTATTATATTTTTAAAGTATAACATAAGTACATTTACTTGTCAGTATTTTGAATTTTAAAGGCTATTATTTGTCAATCCTAAAAATAATTCAATCCTAAAAGTAATTTACTTTTTAAGTGGCAAATTATACCCAATTAATTTCAATCCAGGTGACTGTAAACTCAGTTCTCACGCTGCCTAGATTTATTACAATTTGTTTCAATCCATGTATCACTATGTTTAAGGACCATATTCTTTCAGTTATTTATTCAACAAGCACTTACTGAGTGTCCACTTTGTGTCAGACATTATACTAATTAAGGAGTATCTAAAGATTAATTAGTCCTGGCCATGTCCTCAAAGAGTCAGATGAGCCAATAAATGACAACATCGTATGAGAGTTATGGAAGTAGACATTGGGGGGCATGAAGAGTTGCAAAAGACATGTATAGCCCTAGATAAATTTGGGGGTATTGCTGAAAGGGATGTGTTCTTTAAAAAAACAAACAAACAAAAAAACAACAATCACTATTACTGAGATACAAGTCAAATACTATACAATTCACCTGTTTAAAGTGTATAGGGATGCATTCTTAAACAATGCACTCTCTTGGCCAAATTCTGGAAAATGAATACAAGATGCCTAGTTGTTTGGCCTCGTAAGGCATGAGCATATCACATGTTCCAAAACATAGAAGAAAGCATGATTCTCTGGGAAGAGCTGACATTAGTTCAGGCTGCCTGGGGTGCATAGTGGGGAAGGGACAGAAATAGTAGATGAGGTGGTAGGGGTAGGTAGAAGCCAGATCAAGAAGGGCCTGTTTGGACTTAAATCTGAGAGTAATGGGAAGCATTCAAAGGTTTTAAGTAGGGAAGTGAGTTGATCAGATTTAGAAAGTTTTAGAAAGATCACTCTGGCTGCAGAGTAGAGAATGAGTAAGAGGTGGGTAATGGTGGAAGACAGCCTGGTCGCAGTCTAGCTGAGCTCTGTCACCTTTAGTACCAACTATGGCAAGAACTTTCAGAGTTGGGAGGGGGAAAGTGGAATTGATGTGAAATGACCCAAAGAGGTACTAACAGGACTTGAGGATCAACTGGTTGTGGGTAAGATGAGAACAGCTGACTCTCAAAGTCTTACTGCACAGATGAAAGCAGTGGAACCCCAAGCAATAAACAGAGAATAGAACAAGAATCAATTTTGGCTGGGGGAGGTGATCCTAAAATATTTTCAGATGGAACGTATCTAAATAATAACGAGCATTTAATGAGGAGGCCTATGTTTCAGGGTAATTGGAAAAGAATAGACGTACAAAAATTAGAATTACTAAAATTTCAATGAGAAATAGTAGACCAGAGTCAAGGAAAGTTTGAATGAATTTCTGTGAATACTAGAAAGGAGGTTACAAAATGCCTCCTCCTGAAAAATCTCAAATCCTAATTCCTGAAACCAATAAATATTTTATTTGGATAACAGGTCTTTGCAGATAGGATTAAGTTAAGGATTTTGTGATAACCAATCAGTTCTGTTGAAAGTTCAGAGAAAAACTGAAGTTTTCTAGAGAAAGAAGAAATTTGTCCATGGACTACAGTGTTAGCTCCTGCCTAAGAATTGCCAGCTTGTCCTCCTAATGGCCTGCTCTGTAGATTTGGTTCTTGCCTAGCCAGTCTCCACACTTGGATAAGCCAATTTCTTGCAATAGCAATAAATATCTCTCATATATTAATATATGAGTGTGTATGTGTGTGTACACACATTTTCAAACATGCCAACTGGTTCTGTTTCTCTGCTGGAACACTGACTGATACAGATTTTGGTTCCAGGAAGTAAATATCTAAAAATGTGGAAGTGGCTTGAAAATTGGGTAATGTATAGAGACTATAAGAATTTTGAGGCATCTGACAGAAATAGTCTATATTGCCTTGAACAGACTGTTGGTAGAAATATGGCTATTAAAGACTGATAGTGATAGCTTAGTGAAGAAGTGAAGGTCATGGTAAAGAAAGTCTTTGTCGTCTTAGAGAATATGTATATCATTATATACAGACTGTTAGTAGACAAATGAACATTAAAGGCACTGCTGGTAAGGGCTCAGGAGGAAATAAGGGACATGTTATAGGAAACTGGAAGAATGTTGATCCTTGTCATATAATGGCAGAAATTTTAGCTAAATTGTACCCTGCAGCTGTGTTGAAAGCAGAACTTTTAAGTGATGAGCTTGGATATTAGGCTGAGGAGATTTCCAAGCAAAGTGCTGAAAATATGATATGATTTTTTTCTTGCTGCTTATAGTAAAGTGTGAGGATAAAAAATAAGGAAAGAACTGTTAAGCAAAAAGGAACCAACACTTGATGATTTGGGAAATACTCACTTTATCCAGATTACAGAAGATACAAAAATTAGCAGATTCACTGTTAGAAAAGCATGCTGTAAATAAGTCTAAGGATGTGGCCAAACTTTTGCTAGTGCTAAAGAGATTAGGTATATGACTTATGAATACACTCAACCATCCCAGTGGAAGCCACAAGCAAAGATGAGATTATCCAGGAAAGACTTGTGGAGGAGCATCTTGTCTAATTGTATAAATGACTATGATATACACAGGACACCAACAAGGTTTTTGAGAATGTTATATCAGCAGAAACACCACCAGTTTGGACTGAAAGGTTTACAGACAGGACAAAATGAAGGAAGGCTGTAAGACTCCCAAGATTCTATAGGTAGGGAACAAGCCAATTAAACTGTTCAGCTGGAAATATGTACTGTCCTTAAAGGAAAAAGAACAGTGACTCTAAGGCTGGAGTCGTGGGCACAGAGGCCAGAGCCTCTGGACCAGAAGACATAGCCTCAAGCCCAGAGGGCTATCCCCAGAGCTTTCCCCAGAGCTGACAGAATTTGCCATGTTGGATTTCAACATTACTTGGGACCAGTGATTCCTTCCTTCCTTCCATGTTCACCCTTTTCAAATGGGGATGTTCATAACTGTTATCATTTGCCTGTATCAACATTGTATTTTGGAAATAGATAACCTGACTTCTAGTTTACAGGTTCACAGGTGTAAGGGGATTTTGTCCCAGGATGTATCATATCCATACCTGATTAAGGGCATGAGATTTGGGACTTTCAAGCTGATGCTATTTAAATAAGAATTGTACTCCAATTGTACTTCACTGTAACGTGTTGAGACATTGGAGATGTTGGGATGAGGTGAATGTATATTCATGTGGAATGAGTGTGAATCTTTGGGGTCCAGAGGGTGGACTGTGTTAGGTTGAAAATTGTCCCTCCCACAAAGATATTAGCTCTTAATCCCTGGGATCTGTAAATGTTACTTTATTTGAAAAAAGGGCCTTTGGAGATGTTATTAAGTATCTTGTGATGGGGAGATTATCCTGGCTTATCCCATTGGGTCCTAAATGTCATCACTAGTGTCCTTATAAGAGAGAGACAAAGGGAAATTTCACATGAAGAGGAGGAGGCAATGAGACCGTGGTGGCTGAGATTGGAGTGATGCATCCATAGGTAAAGGAATGCTGGCAGCTACCAGAAATGGAAAGAGGCGAGTAATGGAGTCTTCCCTAGACCCTCTGGGGGAATCACAACCCTGCTAAGACTTTGACTTCAGACTTCTGGCCTCCAGAACTGTGAGAGAATAAAATTCTGTTGTTTTAAGCAACCAAATTTATGGTAATTTGCTATAGCAGCCATTGGAAACTAGTATACTAGGTTTTTCATTTAGTCTAATCCTTAACAATTATTTTATGTAAAGATCCTGTGTAAAAATGCATGTGAGTGCACATTGACGTATGTTGCAAACTGTTGGTAGCACATGTATTGATCAAAAAGCATTTGGACTTTCAACAAGTTGATAAACAACTAGGTTTAAATGACAATTTGGTTAAAAGCAAGGCTCTCAATATTTTCTGTGCTATCAATTTTGTTACATTCTCATGTATTTTTAAAACTAAAAAAAATTTGTCTTTACACCATTAACATTTAACTTTAAATTTTTTTGTACTTTTAAAAACTTAATTCATCCATTTTTTACTTTTCTACATGCATTATTGTATTTAGTAATTTTTAGCCCTTATTTCTTCTCTGTACCATTTATCATGTGAAGTTGAAACAATTTAGATGTATGATACTTAATGTGTTATGTTTATAAACCATAGTTAAGAAAACACAAATATGCGTGTATAAATAAGGATCTGCATGGATAAATATCATATCGTTTAATCGTGTTTCAATTACTTTGCTTATTGCCCCCCCCAAGTGGGTTTTTAATGTTTGTTATATTCCATTTTTGCTTGCCTGCATTTTATTTTCTCCCATGAGCATGTTATTGTTTTTGTAATATGACAAAAATTAAGGCCTGAATTATGAGTGCCTTTTGGTTTTTTTTTTTTTTGAAGAGGCCAAGCTTGCCAGACTGCATTTTAATTTTTATGCCAAGAAATGAAGGACAATCAAGTTGTTTCAAAGAATCCTCAATTGTTGTGCATATTTTCTCCTAACTTCTCACAAAATCACTGTGATTTAATTTGGGGCAGCTAGATGGATGGTGGCAACGGAGCAATATGAGGGCAGCAGTGTACCAAATTTACCAGGAGTGGAAAAAAAAATAGTAACAAGGGAATATTCATTTTCAAGTAAATCAGGTTTTAGACTAAATTATCATTTTAAACCAACTAATTTGCTTTGGACAATTCTTGCCAACCAAGTTACCTGCAGTCTCCAAGTATTCAGTGCAGCTTTGTCCTAGTTATTCTTGTCCTGGTGCTCAATCCTGATGATACGTACTTAGTGTAACCTTTTATAGCAAGCAGTCCAAACCTGCTGCTTGCTAGTCCTCTGCTCACTAGCCAGCCCTGTTGTGCATAGGGAGCCTTGTGGCTCATGGTGAAGATTTGTAGGCAGGCATTGGATTCCACTCTGAGCTGAGATCCGTGGAGCTCCCTGAGGATGAGCCACATTGACTCGAGTTATGGAGGTGAGCCAACAGGGCGTGCTGTCTTTTGTGTTTGTTTGTTGTTGAGACAGAGTCTCACTCTGTTGCCCGGGCTAGAGTGCCGTGGCATCAGCCTAGCTCACAGCAACCTCAAACTGCTGGGCTCAAGAGATCCTTCTGCCTCAGCCTCCCAAGTAGCTGG
>CAUYRT010065853.1:0-18119 GCA_963574885.1 Lepilemur ruficaudatus
ATTATGGTTACATAAATTATCATGCATCCATACGATAGACTATTATGATGAATCCAGTAACTTATATTCATGAAGAGTTTTAAGTGACATGGGAACATTGTATGACACCAGTGAAAAGTAAAGGTATATATTTACTAAAAAGAAAGATGTAAACATTTTAACAGTGGTTATTTCTGGATCATGGAATCATGGAATTATGGGTGGTTATCATTCCTTACATTTTTCTGTACTTTCTCAGTTTTCCATAGGTATGTATTTCTTTTATGATCAGGAAAAAAAAGTACTGTCTCTTCCCTCCCATATCCACTCCATCAAAAAAAAAAGAAAAAAAAGGAAGAATCCTTTTTAGAATCTAGCTCAAGAGCTACAACATGCTCACTTCTACATAGTTTGTAGAATCCACCATCCGCTTTGTACTTTCTGCATTGGAATAAAAGTTATTTCCATCTTTAAGACTTCTCTTTGTACTAATATAATTTCTTAAAATTTTCTTTAATTCAGTGATCTTATTTGCAGGTTTTCCCTGTCCTCTTGGTAGAAATAATTTAGTGAATAGACTTGAACTTATCCTTCTCTGGGACTTTATTTTTTTCCCTCAGGATTAATTCTCCTCCATTTAATCCAAAATTCATTCTCTTTGATAGTGAGTATAGAAGCAAAATAGAGTTTGAGAAGTTCTACTTTCCTAGAATTACATATTATCACCAGGAAAATTGTCTTTTCGCTCTAAACATTACCCAAAATGCCCCTTTTGCTTTTTCTAGCCTTTGTAAAAATTTATTTTGGACCTTGGCCTCCTCATGTGGCTTTTGCAAGTCTTGCCACTCTTTCATGTCAATTGCCTATGTGTCTTTTATGTTCATCTTTTCTGTCCTTTTAGAAGAGCTACCTGTACATCTACTTTTTTTTTTCCTTCTGCCTTTCCTACTTGCTTGAGAATTTTTGAAATACCCAAACAGAAATGTATTTTAAGGGCTTTCTTCTTAGAATGAATCTCTTGCCATGAAATTATATGTCTCTATTTTAGAATTTCTTAACTCTGGCTTCCTAGAGCCTGTGCCACATAACTCCTACTTTGTTGTCACAAACACTAAGGTGTCATGGTGTCATTCTCCTAGGGGTCTCCTTTCATTTCACCAACCAGTTTCTTCTTTGGTCAGAGTAGCAGTTCCCCTGCTCACCTTATGTCCCTGTGAAACATAAAAGTGCCAGCACACTAGGTCAAGAACTTGTCAGTTGTTCCATTGTTAGCAAAATGAGACTTCAAATAGGTGCCAGGGTAGTTGAAGTTCTCCAAGATGACAAAGTGCTGCTTCTGTGTTAGAGTTGGCTTCGGGCAGGGGGTGGGGGGGCTCTATTCACCGCCTCTACTTGGCTGGGAACCTTTAGTGCTCCCACAAGAGCACTGTATCTGGGCATCTCTCCTGCCGACCCTGCCTGAATGCTTATACGTAGGGTTCCTTACCAGCTCCTCCCCAGGGGCCTTGTTACTCTGGAGTAGCTCAGACTTTGTCACCATGTTCTCCTCAAGCAAGTCCTGTTCCACTGGGTCTTGATCTCCATGAGATGTGTAAATACATAAACACATACATTTATTTGTTATCTGAAATTAGCTCCTTATGTGTTGGTATGTAGGTGACTGAAGACAAATGTATTATTTTGGTTGCTTGCCATAAATTTTCTCCTAATGAAGCATAAGACATATACTCTTCAAAGGAGAGAGGGAGAGATTAGGAAATTATTTTTATTTCAAAAGATCATTTTTCTGTTCATATATTATGGAAATGAACAGAAAACAATAGGAGATATTTTGAGAGCCTGTGAATGCGTATAAATTTAGGCATTTTTTCAAGTTCAGAAACTTACAGGTGAGTGGCTGTGGAGTGCCTTGATCAGTCATCCTCATTGCCATTTTCTATTTTAGAAAACTCTGAAATTGAAAACTGGCAGGATAATAAAGTAAAAAGCTATTTTTAGCCCTGCAAGTGACTGGGCTGGATCTTGAGATTCTAATAAAGGCTAGTAGACACAATATAATTCATCCAGATCAGTTTGACAAAGAGTACAGCATGCAAGACCCAGAGCATACTCTGTGGGGGGCCCAAACATAAATAAAACACTAGACCTTTATTCAAGAAATTCTTAGTTTGTCCTCCAGCCAGAGACCACCAGGAATGTACCTATAGTTGAACAAGCTGGGTTTAATACTCATCGCAGCAAGAGAGAATGCATACCATGGGGAATCATGGGCTATCTCAGTAACACAGTGTGACAGTGTCAGAAAAAGCCTTTTTCTAGAATTGTTAGGTGACTTTGAGGAAGGTGTAAGGATATGGGGCTTTGTTCTGGATTGAATGCTGTCAGAAAGTGGAGCAAATTCTATGGCTGGGTATCTTAATAGAGTTTATCTAAAGGGAAGGCAGACTAGAGAAAGACTAGATAAGTAAACAGCAGTCACTAATGTTGTCCAACACTAGGGGTTGTTTGGTGTTTTGTGGCTTGGGTAGCATTAATATTTTGTCTGTGTTTGGACAGATTACAGACTGGTCTTAATTTTGTTTTGATCCATCATGGTCATAGAATGGCTTTGTCTGATGTTGATGTTTTGAAATTGCTTAGATGTAACAGGAAACACTGAGACTTAGCTGTGGGTACCAAGCCAACCAGCTCATAGCAATACCAGTGCTTAGCTGATAGTACCAGACCAACTTCAGAGGCTGCTTTTCTTGTTCTCAGATATGATTTATAAGTTTCAGTCAGCATTAAATAAAATTAGATAGAAAAGATACTTAGTGGAAGATGTTACTTGTTTCTGTTCCCCAGTTAATCCAAGTAGAAGCTGTAAGACACATAGATACAGCTCTTGAATAAGGCCAAGTATGTTAAGTGCAATTAAAGAAATTCAAGCCGTGTATTTTAAGGGTATGGGGAGTGGCATGAAAAAATGCTTTGCAGGGTGGGGGCCTGAGCCTTGAGGATTGGCTGGATTTAGATACGTGGAGTTGGAAGGAAAGCAAAACCACTGGAATATAAGCATAGGCTTAGGCAAGAAGGCGGAAGTCAGGTTCAAAGTGGGGTGGGAAGCCTTGTTTGTCTGAATCAGTGGTATGTAATGGGAAAGTAGTGTGAGGAGGTACTTTTGGGTTAGATTATGGAATTGAATTGTTTGGGCATTCAGTTTGTAGGGAGGGAATATCAGAATTTGTTAAATATATACTGTATGTGCTGGGTGCTTTGTATATATGATCTTATTTAATCTGTAATTCTTGTAACAGCTCTGAAAAGTAGCTATCATATCCATTTTACCAACAATGAAAATGAGCTCTAGAAAGGTTCATCTAACATCTACTTAAATAGAGGCAAAGCCATAATCTTAACCAGTAACTGACTGAAAAGATGGTCCTCATTCTACTTCACTGTGTTCCCTCCTTTCTGCTGTAACACAGCCCCTTGTCATCAGTGGAAACCAGTAAAAGCTTTTGATCAGAGAAATGGCAAGACCAGTTAGAATTATGCTTTAGGAAGATAACTCTGGTAACAAAAGAGTGATAGTTAATGTGTGTTGAGTACATGGACCAGGCCCTGTGCTAAGCAACTAAGACACGTAATTATCTCTTTTAGTAATATGTAGGATGGATTGGGATTGGGGAGGTTGATAAAAGATGAAAAAAAAGATCTGGTTAAACTAGCAGAAAATGTGAAAGCAGTGGGCAATAAAGGTGAGTTAGATGAGAGGGGGATATAACAAGATGGGGCCCTTGGAGGAAACTGGCGAAGAAGAAACAGTCACAGCTATTGTCCTGGATTCCACTTTAAGTAATGCTGAATTAAATACGGCCTCTACGGTTTCCTCAGTGTTTAGGGAGAAGTTTACATATCTCAAGGAACTGGCCCATTAAGACCTTTCTTGAACCACTGTAATAAAAAATATAAACATATTCAGTTCTTTATTGATTTATTTGCTGCAAGAATGAAATGCTGCAGATTTCATTTAATGTTTAATGTTGCTTTCAGAGGCTCTTTTCTTAACAGCGCTAGAATTTTTGTTTATAGAAATAGGTTATTAACAAGGGAAAGTAAAGCCTCACTCTGTGAAATTCATTAACATTAAGTTTTTAGTTAAGCTTAAATGACATGCTAAGTGAATTTTAGTAATTAGGGAAACCTAAATATGGAGAAAGCTTTTAATAAACAATTAAGATTTAGTTAAATTCCATTTTATAGATTACTTAAGTACCTATAGTCACCACAGCCGTTTTCTACATTGGAAAACCTGCAGTTTTTAATGTTCTAATATCTTTATTCTGATCTCTTTAGTTGTTTTTTTTTTAAGCAAAATTTTAAAAACCACAAATCCTGTTTGTAACGTAGCTATCAAGTGAAACATTTGTAATAGTGAAAAATTGAAAATAATGTAAATGTTCATCAACTGGAGAATGGGTAAATTGTGATATGGTCATACAATGAGATGCTGTATAGCAGTCTGATTGAATAAACTAGACCTATACATATCAACATTGCTTGGCCAAAATATTAATCCCCACCCAGAAAAAAAGGCAAGTAACCATCAGTGCAGTATAATTCCATAATATAAGGATTTGTTTATTGTGTTTAAAATATATAAAAATATACTCTTTTAACCACTTTTAGGTATACAGTTCAGTAACATTTGCATTGTTGTGCAACATCATGATATAAAGCTTTAAAACATTCAAGACAATATTGTTTATGGATACATACTTACCTAGTAAAGTCTAAAAGCACATATGCTAATAAGCACCAAACTCAGACGTATGTCTATCTCAGGGTTTGGGGGGAAAAGTACACAAGGAACTTCAGTTATATTTGGGTGGTAGATATACAAGTGTCCATATATTATCATCTATACTTTTGTATACCTGGTATATTTCATAATTTTAAAATTTTCTTTTGTAAAAAATCATTTCAACTATAAATTTCTAAATGTTTTATAGTTGGTGACTTTTTAAACATCCTGTACTATTCAGTTCTAAGAAACATGGTGGTTCCTAGATCCAAGAGATGAGGTTGTTCCCCATTGAGGCCAGTGAACTTTACAAAGAGAAAAATCTCTTCCAAATTCAGTGTTCTGACCCCAGGCTACCATGTTCAAGTATATCACTGGTCACAAGTGGCTGAGGTTGTAAGTCTCAAGCCTAAAGGCCTGAGAGAATGCATCTACAAAGAAAAGAAATACAGGAAGAGAGTAGGTTTTAGATGGTAAAAATGAGTTTCATTTTTAGTTTTGAGATATACTAATTGAATTTAGAGGTAAGAGACAAGTACTTGGGGGAAAAGTCAGAACTAGAGCTCTATAGTTTGGAAATTATAATGGACTCCTTGAGAATGAAAGAGTTTGCCAAAGGAAAAAGGAATAAAGAAAAAACAGGTTGAGACACAATCTTGGGAGAGGGGATTAAAGAAGAACCAGTGAAAGCGACTGAGAAAGAATAGGTTGAAGGACCAGTGGGAAAAGAAGAGCTCAGGAAAGTGATGTGCCATAGAGATTAAGGTAGGAAAATTTGACAAAGATTTATTCAGACTAATGCAATTTTTATTGAGTGACCAGTATGTGATAATCACTTTCTTGTGTTGCAGGGAAGTCTTAAAAGTGAGGACTGAAAAAAAGCCATTGGATTTAATGGTTAAGGTAGAGTTACTGTGTGATTGTAACTATATTCCTTGTGTGTAAACTCTTTAAAGACAGAAACTCTATTTATTTATTTATTTTTTTCTTTGGAGACAGAAAATCACTCTGTCACCCCAGCTAGAGTGCAGTGGCGTCATCATAGCTCACTGCAACCTCAGACTCCTGGGATCAACTGATCCTCCTGCCTCAGCCTCCTGAGTAGCTGGAACTACAGGCACACACCACACCACTACACCTGGCTAATTTTTCTATTTTTAGTAGAGATGGAGTCTTGCTCTTGCTCAGGCTGGTCTCGAACTCCTGGACTCAAGCAATCCTCCTGACTTGGCCTCCCCAAATACTAGGGTTACAGGCATGAGCCACTGCACCTGGCCTTATTTGTCATTTTAATCTCAATGACTGACATAGTGCATGGCACATTGTGTAGTGTTCAGTAGTAAGTATGTAAACTATTAAATACAAAATGCTCTGATTTCTTCTTGTATATAAAACATATTTTTACCATCTAGTCTGTATGTTCCATTGCTCACCAAATCCTTCTCCTACCTTTGGCAATGGTATTCTTTTCTTTTTAAATACCTCATTGATGTTATCAATAGCTTCTTAATTCTCATGCAGTTTTCTTTATCAATAACCTCTTTTTAATCAATTCTAATTTAGGTTTCTTGCTTCATCATGATTCATTCAGTGTTGTTTTCTGAAACCCTGTTTTTCCTTTCTTACTCTCATTACTCACTCATTAACTCAACATAAAGAAGATAGTTCTATCAGCCAGCATTGTATAGAGATATTAATAGCTTGAGATTCCTGGGAGAAGCATTGAGTTTCCTATCTGATGGTATCCAGCAGAATCAGAAACACAACTCGAGGTGTATGAGGGTATTGAAACAGGTGGTTAGGCTAGATGACTTTTTTTTTTTTTAAAAAAAGAAACATTTATTGAGATAAAATGCATATACCATGCAATTTACCTACTTAAAGTATATAGTCATTTTTAATATAGTCACAGATTTGTACAACCATCACCACAGTCAATTTTAGAAAATTTTTATCACACCCCTCCCCGCAAGAAACTCCATATCCGTTAGCAGTCTCTCTTTCTCCCACTTCCCACTTCTCTAAACCCCAGCTCTAGGCAACGAGGAATCTGCCTGCCATTGGTCTTTTGTCAGTTTCTTCTAGGCTTCTCAGTTGCTTTCAATTTTGTCCTCCTCTGACTTTGATAATACTGGTTTGTTTCTGGTCATCTTTGACTAGCTCATTTTTCCTTTCTCTCTCTTTATGCACGTGAGTATACACATCACTCCATCCTTTTTGGTATTGGGAACCAGTCACTCAATTTTAATTATCTTTGTATTTAGGTAGCTTAGAGTTTCTCCTAGAGCCTAACTTCAGTCTAATATAAATTTTCTCTATATTCCATCAACACTTGGAATATAATGTATGAAGAATGTGTACACAGTTGTTCCCTAACCATAAGTCCTCTGAGTTTCTTCATAATCTTCTCCTAGTAGCTTAAACTTTTGGTCTTGGAGTTTTCTGGCTCCTCTCCTGTTAGCTTTATATTCTGTTCACTATTAAATACAGCTGATTGCATGGTGATAGCCCTTGGACCTGTCCTTTCCTTTTTACAGCTATAGCTACCAACTCAGGCACTTGCATCTCAGAGCTAAATTACTACAATAGCCTTTTTGCTGTTTTCCAAGACCCTAGTTTCTCTCTGAATTAGGACCATACTCAATTGTTAGATCAATCTCCTTCAAGCACTCTTCTCATTAAGTCATTCCCCTAATTCAAGGTCCACTATATCAAATTCATATGCCACACAAGTTAGCATTTTAACTCCTCCCTGTCTCTGCTTCCTTCTCCTTATCTCTTCTTACTTCCCTAAACAGAGCCAAACTAATTAGGTAGGTAGTTAGCCCTGTTTAATGGTTTCTTTGTTCTCACTTTCTTATGCACACACTCTTTCTGATGTGCTTTTGCTTCTCTGTTCTGAGTATTTCATTGCCTTCAATGATTGACCTCATTTGACTCCTTTCCTCTTCTTTTTAAAAAATTTCTTTCGTCCTTTCAATACTTAAACATTTAGTTTGTCTAGTAACAAGGTCCTTGATACCCTGTTATTGTTGTTTGTGTCTTTTGTTTTAGATAGACTGCTTTTCAAAGCATTGTTCCACCTGAGAACTGTGGTTTCTATTTTGTTTATGGCTCTCTTCCTTTCTTACATATGGCAAAGTCCTGAACATAATAGATATCCAGTAAATCTTTCTGGCTGACAGATCTATAAAAGTTTTAGGGGAGAGTTGTTGTTACCAAACCGAACTTGGATCTGTTTGCCTAGTGTACAGAAAAAGCCAAACACTGCCACAGGGACTTGCAGCAAGAGAAAGTGAGGTGTTTATTGCAGGATACCAAGCAAGGAGAATGGGCAACTAACACTGAAGACTTGAACTCTCTGATGGCCTACATATAAGTGTTTTTTTTTTTTTTTTTTTTTGAGACAAAGTCTCATGCTCTTGCCTGGGCTAGAGTGCCATGGTGTCAGCTTAGCTCACAGCAACTTCAGACTCCTGGGCTCAAGCGATCCTCCTGCCTTAGCCTCCAGGGTGGCTGGGACTACAGGCATGCGCCACCATGCCTGGCTAATTTTTTCTATTTTTAGTTGTTTGGCTAATTTCTTTCTATTTTTAGTAGAGACGGGTTCTTGTTCTTACTCAGGCTGGTCTTGAACTGCTGAGCTCAAGTAATCCTCCCACCTCGGCCTCCCAGAGTGCTAGGATTACAGGCGTGAGCCACTACACCTGGCCTATATAAGGGTTTTTAAAGGCAGGGAGGCACAAGTTTTAGGTAAAGTCATAAATCAATATGAGAGGGTTATGTATTGGTTTGTCCCCAAAAGGCAGAACACCTTGAAGCAGGGTCTTACAGGTCATAGGTAGATTTAGCAATTTTTAAATTTGCAGTTGGTTAGAGGAGTCTAAAAACTTGGAGTCAGCAAACAAGAATATTTAAGTTTAGCTTTAACACATGTTAAAGTAAGAAAGTCTGTTCATCATCATGTGATGTTATGTCAGAATCAGATTGTGAGAGCAAAGCAAGATATACTGGGTCAGAATGACCAGGTTAGCAAGATTGATGGTCTGCAGACATGACTCTGTCCAGGCCCCTCAGGAAAGAATTTTAAACAAAAAACAGTGGTCAAAGTCAGTCCTTGGTTCCCCCTATTTGAGGCCTTTGTGACAGCATTTTTCATCTGGTGGGGGTCTTGACTTCTGAGAAACAACTCAAGGACATACGTCAAGATGTTACCTTTAGTTTCTTTAAAGAACCTAACATCCTGTGACTGTGACTTATCTGGGCGACTATTGTTTAAGCTATTATTATCTTTTTGCTCAGCAGGTCGTTCATTTACTTCTCTAATTATTGGTTGCAGGGCTTGGTAGGTGCCTGGAATTCTCTTGGAGGGACTCAAAATTTTTCTTTATATCCATACTCAGGGGGCCTGACAGGTCCTTAAGAGGGGTCCCTGCTCCATCTCAATGTGTAATGTTTGGCATCATCAGCATTCTTCGATTTTAGAAATGCAAAATAATGCCTTTTATGTCCTTACCTGGTTTTAAGTTTTTATTTTTGTTTTATGCTGGTGTTGAAGACAGTTTTTTCAGCACGGTAGAAAGAAGTTCAACAACATATTACTAATATTAAATCTAGTTTATTAAACACTAGCCACCTGATATATCAGATTCTTTCAAGAGAAAGGTTAGCATCCTGGATGCTGGCTAGGCATTTTTTTGAAAGTACATAATGGCTTTAAAGCCATACTCATTTAATATATTTATATTAAGATCCTTGACAATTTAAAAGAGACATAGGCACCAGCACCTGGAATAAGGGATGGTGACTCTTCTTTTACTGTCTAAAGCTGTGCTTCTGTTGCTGACCCACTCGTAAAAAGAAGCATTTCTTCCCATAATTTCCATGTCATCCAAAGTCAATATTGAGGGGGCAAAGGAGGATTATTGGAATGGAGCTTGACTGAGAAAGGATACAAGGCAGAAGGCAGCTTCCAAGCCTGTCTGCCCACCTCCTTTCCTACCTCAGGAGCAGAGAGTTGACTTAAAGATAGTCCTCAGTTCATAGCACTTTATTAACTTTATCAGTGCAAGACTCCTTTCTTGTTTTACTATTTTACTTTTAGCTCTTTATCCTCAATCTGCCTGCCAATTCCCTTCCCTGCTCATATGCACCTACTCTAATGTGTTTGTTTTGTGTCTTTATACCTACATATTTGCTGGAAAGATATAGAATATGGTTATATGTGTGTCTTCAACTTATATAATAGTATTTGCTTATTTTTTACCTAATCCTGTTACCAAAGGCTTGTTGGTACTTGTCCCTGAGGCTGAATGAAAGAGAGTGAAGAATGAGGACAAGAGGTTTGAGGAAAAGGAAAGAGAAGTTTGTTAATTTGCTGGCAAATGAGGAGGGTGGCAGACTTGTGTTTCAAAGACCATCATCCTGCCTTTACGTGGAAAAACAGGGCTTTTTAAAGAGGGGTTTTTGGTGGTTGGGCTCAGGTCTCCATGACCAGTGTCATAGTCATGGCTTCAGGCTATTGTTGTTTAACTATAAATATAATGGTGGTTTTGGTCTTGGGTTATCTCTGCCTAAGGACCTTACCTCTGATTGACAGCAATCTGACCTTATCTCCCATCAGCAACGATCCTGTGACCCTTGTCCTATGATCTTGTGACCCTTGTCTAGAGAATTCTGTTGAACCATCTCTTGTGGTTTAAGATAATAGAAAACAAAACAGCAAAGAATGTTTTTCTGCCCCTTTGATCATTGGCCTCAAGAAGGAATGCAAGTTTTAATTCCCAAAAAGGGAGGGGTTTTAAGGAGACAACTGGTGAAACATTTTATTGCTCTTTTTCAGACCTTTACCTCTGTTACAGTGTTATGCTTTTTAAGGTGCATTCATGTTGTAGGTATATCTAAAGTGTGGTTTCTAAGAACTAGATAGTATTCCATATTTGTATTTATTCCATTTTGATTTTCTAATCATTCAGTT
This sequence comes from Lepilemur ruficaudatus, assembly GCA_963574885.1. Classification (NCBI taxonomy): domain Eukaryota; kingdom Metazoa; phylum Chordata; class Mammalia; order Primates; family Lepilemuridae; genus Lepilemur; species Lepilemur ruficaudatus. The sequence goes on from CAUYRT010065853.1 coordinate 10,743, forward strand.
AAGGAAATCAAAGTTACATAAAGCTCCCTGTTACAACATGATCACAGCAAACATTCTTACACAGGTCTAGAAAGTCTGTATTTCCATATATATCTAACCTTCTTTGGGATTTATCCACCATAGTGGGATCACTGGATTATAGGGCATACGTAATGTCACTAAGTACAGCCAGATCACTTAGCAGAGTGGCTGTATCAGTTTACACTTTTATGCATAGTGCATGAGAATTCTTGCCTCTCCACATCTTTTCCAATTTTGTTGAATTTTGTCAAAGTGAAATCCAACAATTTTTTACTTTATAAAAGCTTGTATTTTTAGAGTCTTATTTATAAAGTCTTTCTGTTCTCCAGTGTTTTTTATTCTATAGTGTTATCGCCCAGTATTTTTTTATACAGACCTATTTATATGGCCTTTTGTAGAGATTTCTTTCCATTCTTTCTCACCTTTGACTCTGAGGGGGCTTGGAAGTTGGTGTTAACTTTTGGCTACTCTTGATGGAAAAAAAATGTAAGAAAATAGGTGCATCTTCCTCCCTCCCCTCAAGCTACACTCACTTCTCTAAGCTCTGCTCTTCCACTCACAAGGTTGGCCCTCTTTGACCCTGTTGTGCTACATGAACCCGTCTGCTCAGCTGTAGCTGATTGGAAAGGGATGCATACCTACCCAAGCTGGGTACTCACAGTCTTCCTCCAAGGAATTTGAAATTAGGATGTCTCAACTAGCCTCTGGAAGCACATGCAAATTGAGGGGTTTGAGGGTGACCATCTTCCACTGTGTGCACAAAGAAGCTAGAGAAATGGACTGCAGAGAAAAGAGAATAAAGAAAATGTGCACAGAGAAATAAAAAAGTCTTATGGTACGTTAGAAAGGCAGGGAGATTGAGCTAGAATGTGAAAGTAGCATTCCTGGATCCTGATGGCTTTCCAGTTTCTGGTTCTAGTCTCTCCTGAGACCATATTGCATTTCCTTATCTGTATTAGTTAGGGGTGGCTAACTGCTGTAATAGTCTCCAAAGTGTATAAGGATCCTAACACAATACAAGTTTATTTCTCACTCATATAAAGAGGTCCAGATGACTCTAAGTTAGTGTGGTGACAGCAGTGGAGGACTGCACCACATAGTTATTCACGAACCCAGGTTGATGGAGGATATGCCATTTTTAACACGTGGCTTCCAAGGTCTCTCTGGTTGTCAGCATACATTCCACAGAAGGGAAATGATCATGGAGTTGAATAACATGGGAGGTTTTATAGGCCAGGCCTTGAACTAGCAGGATCACTCACATTCCTTTGGCTGGAACACAAGTCACAAGATCACATTTAATTGTATGAGAGTCTGAAAAATGTGGTCTACCTGTGGACCCAGAGAAAGAGAATATGGGTTTGGTAAACAGCTAGAAATTATCACATCATATTTAGTGTCTGTGTGAGTAATACCTCTATATCCTTTTTTTAAAAAATTTCAAATTGTTATGGGGGTACAAATATTTTTGGTTACAAGGATTGCTTTTGTAATGCTTGAGTCAGGGTTATCAGTACGCCTGTCACTCAGATAGTGTTCATTGTACCCATTAGGTAGGTTTTTGCTAGTCCCTCCTCCCACCTCTCCCCAGTTGATTTCCATTGAGTTATACTTCCCTGTATGCACTTGTGTGCTCATTGGTTAATTTTGTATCCTTTTAATTAAGTTCCTGTTTTTTCTTAAACTTGTTTGAGTTGGCCTCTGTTATTTGTATCTTAACACATGAGGTGTTTTAATGATAGCCGTATTTAAAATAGTAGAAGGGGTAAAAACTGGATTAATCCATTTTCTCAGGAAAATTGGGCCGATTTCCACCTATGATGCATCATCACCAGGCGCCCTCAGATGGCCAGATCCCTGGGGCTCGTTTCCAGAGGTCTCACCTCGCAGAGGCATTTGCAAAGGCCAAAGGATCAGGTGGAGGCAATGGAGGAGGAGGTAGTGGAAGAAGCCTGATGGGGCAGATTATTCCAATCTACGGTTTTGGGATTTTTTTATATATACTGTACATTCTGTTTAAGGTAAGTGGAATTATCTTAATCATATTACATCAATGAAAATCTAATATTGCAATAAAAATCATTGTCTACATTAGAACCCTTTACAGTTCATAAAGCTCTTTCATATTCATCATCTCTTTAAACCTTGCCTCCCCTGTGTGAGGTACTTAGGATAGCTATCATCTCAGTTTTACAGATGAGAAATCTTTGCTTAGAGTTTGAGTGATTTGCCCCAGATTTTACCCACAGGGATATGACATGCTGTTTTTAGTATCATTTCCTATAATTCTCCTGAGACAGAACTGTCATGTCCTGAAATTAAGCCTGGTATTTCCTAGCTCTGGGAAGACATGTTTGAGTCCTTTAAAAGCAGACCCCCAGTTAAGTTCCACCTTCAGCCAGGCTTTTGCAAGCCATGGGCCTGTGCACTGTGAAGTAGAGGCAGAAGCTTCACTTTGTCCTCCTAACTAGAATAAGGTTAGGTGAGATGAGTTTCTTCTTGTCCAGGAATTCTGCAGCCATCCTGACTTGAGTGTACTGTAATGCCTCTAGGGTGGTGCACATCCCCTTTAGATGAGCATCAGCGGGGTAGATAACCTATAGGAAGATTTTTTTTTCACTGTGCCTTGATAATTTTTTTACTTGGAGATCTTATTTTTCAGTGGCTTTTCTTTTAGATGTTTTTCTAATGTTGCTATTTGATTTGATTTCTGCATAATTTTTGTTTCCCAACCTTTTTTTTTTTTTTCATTTAATATGAGGGGTTCCATGACTTTGAGGTTCTGAGCTGCTGTTGATGTGCTATACCTCCTTCAATTCTCAGCTCTCAAAGGGGAAAACAACTGCAGAGGATCGGAAATGCTCTCCTGCCACACCTGGAAATGCCCACAGGAAAATTAGTAAGTGCTCCCTCTTTAGTATATTCACAAGTGTCATTCAGTTAGACAGCTCTAGTATAGCCAGAGGGACAGCCTGTGGGTATGTCTTAAAAGCATTTCTCAAAAGTTGCTCCAAAATTAATCTGATGCCATTTTTGCCTTAGTTCTGGGAATTCTCAAAAATTTCCATATTGATGTTGGGCTTTTAAGGGAAGGATAGCCACAAAAAGTACAAAATCGCCACTTCACTTTTTTTATATATTAGCAAATTCAATATTTCACATTTGGAGTGTATTACTTTTCATTTCTAGACTTCAAAATGTAGCAAATATCTTTATTTCACAGAGACGAAAACTGTGGCAAAGAAATCATGCCATTGCCAAAATTGGTTATTAGATCCAGGGAAAGAGTTTAACACTTCTGACTCTTGAAATATGATCATCAAATATTTATTCCCCAACTAGAATATTCTGTGTTCTTGGAGGAAATCAAATGTATACAGCATAGCTCTTTCCTCTAAGTATTTATAGACTAGAATGAATGTCAGGAAGAATAACTTGTGAAAAGTTTCCCACCTGGAAAGAAGGGACTTGGCAAAAGCATTGCTGGAAATCATGTTTATCTAGGTCACAATTGCTTTTTGTATTTACTCATGGATTCTCTATGGAACTAGATATTCCCAGTCACATTTTGCATCATTTTTGGAAATCTTAAATATTCAAGGAATCTCCTAAGAAAGCTGCTGTGGTCTTAAACAAGATATTAATGGGAAGTGTATCAGTAAAATAGTTTTTAAAAAATTGATGGACTCTTTAAAGGGGGTAGGGAGTTATATATGATGGTTCTTAGATTGATACTTATTTTTCAGCCAATTTTGAGCTTGCTCAACTGCAAGAAAAACTGAAGGAGACAGAAGAAGCCATGGAAAAATTAATTAACAGAGTAGGACCTAATGGTGAGAGGTAGGTTTTTATCTAACAGGATTCAGAGTACTTCCCATTTAGAGAATCAATTCAAAATTTTGCATGTCTTTGAGAAATGGACCATGTATTTTCATTTTATGTAATTGTCAACTTATCATTTACATATTTTTGTATAACATTTCCATTTTCATACTATCAAGCAACCTCAGTTTTTAAGAGTTTAGTGTTGTATAAATTGTTGTGATAGTAAATTTGTAAGTAAATCATGCAGGGCAAAATAACTAGGTTTTAAGAAAGACAATTTTTTAGCTGTCTAAAAAAGGTATAATTTTAAGTAAAACCAGATTATTGAATATTGTGCTTTCTACTTGAGACAAAATGAGAGAAGAGAGCAAATGTGCTCAGATAAGGCATTTGTGTTTTGTGTTGACTGTGCCAGCACAGAACTAGACACGTAAAGTAGGTGTCCAGAGCCAAGCTAGCCTTTTAGGATGCCCCACAGAGAAGACTTACACTCTTGCTGCCAGGCTGCCTGATAATATTAAAAGTTTACTTCAGGAGGTTGATGGAAGTGAGCAACAACTAAGAAAATATGGATGTAAGTTTTTTTCAGGGAGGAAAAACCAGAATGTGAGATTGAGGACAAAGAGGAATTCAGTTTCAACTATGCCTCTGACAAGGCTAGAAGAAGAATGACAGGGTGAGCGGCAAAATCCCATGCAGGAGGATGTGTTGAAAGGTGCTTCCTATGGCTTTGGGAGCACATTGTGGAGTCTTTGCCCCAGGAAATTGCTGTTCACCTTGGCATCTTCTATAATATTTGCCATCCTTGATGATACTAATACCCCATGCACCTTTCTCTGTTCACTGGCTCCAGCCTTGCCCATCTTTGGCTGGATAGGAGAAGAGTGAGTATTCTCAGATTGCAGCCTCCTGGCATTTCCCTGCAGTGTACACAGTGCGGTTAAAATGACATTAATGGGGATGAACCTTGCCTACCTGGGCCCAGCAGCCTTGACCTTCTTTTGGTATGGAAAGCAGGGTCACTATCTAGAATGATCCCCAAAGTGTATAGATAGATGAATATATCTGTGTGAGTGTGTGATAATAGTTGATATTTATTGAACACTTACTAAGAACCATGCTCTAAGCTAAATGCTTTATATACATTATCTAACGTATGGCTCTTTATGTGAGTGTGACTAAACCATTTTGTGTAGTTACGCTTTTCTGGCCTTTTCTGCCTCTACCCTATAGCTGCCACTTACAGTCTGGGTGGAGAGTACCCAGGATTTTATAGACCCTCATGCCTCAAAAAATATCTCTAGTCTGGGCCATTGGAAGCCCCAGGCCACACCTAAGGGTTGTGAAAACCATAGATGAATAGCTATGGGCAGGACCTCTCACTTGGGAGATCTGGGCCTTGGGGTAAGAAACCACACGAAGATATTTCCTCATTGTTGAGTAATAGACTCCCTTAACTCAAATCAAATTACCCACCAGTCAACCCATGTACACTATCTGTCTGTAGCCCAAGCCAGGGGTGCGATACTATAACACTTATTAACTACTATCTGTCCTCTTTGTGCCAGGTTTACTTCTCTGTAATGTGCTTTATGTGCTAAGGCAGAGGAGTTGTCCCTACGCTGCAGCTGGAGTTGTACCATCTCCTTGTTTCTAGTGTCCGAGGTCCAGCCTAGAATGTTTATTTTTTATAAGGTGCTGAGGTGTGGACTCCTGAGAACATACTGATTCAAGCCTGAAACATGGCAAAGATTATGTAAAACGTTTTCCACAGTACTTCTCAGGAACTGGGGAGCAGCTTTCCTTCCACTGAAGAGAGCACACCTCCTGACTCTTTCCCAGGCTTTCATTTTCCAGTCCATAAGATGTGACTTTCTGATACTCCTTAATCCAACATCTTTTATCCTTACAGGTGGGCCCTGTGGGACTATGGGTCCTCAAAACTGTAAGGGCTAGGCAGCCTATGTGTCTTAATCTGTTTTCTGTTGCTTTAACTGAATACCACAGACAGGATAATTTATAAAGAATAGAAGTTTATTTAGCTCATAGTTCTGGAGACTGAGAAGTCCAAGGTCGACAGGCAGGTGTCTGGTGAGGCCTTCTTGCTGCGTCATTCTATGGCGGAAAGGCAGAAAGGCAAGCAAGCATGCACAAAAGAGTGAATCACGAAGAGCCAGACTCCCTTTATAACAATCTGCTCTTGTAATAACTAAACTACTCTCTCAGTAATGACATTTATCCATTCATGAGGACTCTGTTCTCATGACCTAATCATTTCTTAAAGGCCCTGCCTCTTAATACTGTTACAATGGCAGTTACGTTTCAACATGAGTTTCAGAGGGGACTAATATTCAAACCATAGCACCATGTTTCTACATTGTTTTCCTTCTTATGCTTTATATTCTTTAATGTCAGTTTCTGTGGCATTTGTTCTTTTACAAGTCTGTACTTCCATGATTATTATAATAGCCCAAAATATTCCAGTGTTTTTTCCGTCAAATCAAAATTGTATCACATCTCTAGGCTTCTGGGGGTCAAGCAGAGAATTTAAGACAAAGAAGACACATTCATTTACAGCCTCCCAAGTCTTTACATTAAGATTCATTCCACGACTACAAGATGTTCGCTTAAAGTTCAATAAATATGCAGTTTCTGAAAGTTTATGTTAATGCTTACATAAGAATAGAAATATGGGAAAGATTTTTGATATTATCTAATAAAACTTTTCAGACAGCTTTCACACATTTAAATAATGAAACCTCCTAGAAGGTCAGTACTGTGCCATATTAGCTCTGGTATTGAGCAAAATAGCACCACAGACACAAAGACTAAGGAAAGGATCTAGGAATCAGAAGTGAGGTGTCCTCATTTCTGTTTTTATAGTCAGCAGAATTTCCTTCCTGGAACAGTATGCCCGGTTGTAATGGTTTATCTGTGAGAAGCATGGTATAGCTTAAGAGGTTGCAAAGAGCCCTGGTAGACATGTTGTGTATGTGGGACTACAGATTTCTGGCATGGATTGCTGGAATGTAAGCTCTTTGAGGACAGAGTTAATCTGTTTTGTTCTCTGTGTTCATATAGTAGGTACTAAGTAAATACTTGTTGTTGAATAAGAACAGATATTCACTTTTGATATAAGCACTTTGTATTAATACATTGTTTTTGTGGTAGAAGAGTAAATCATGACCATTCCCTGTTGAGATCTTTTTCTTCAGTTCCTGACCTCTATATTCAGAGCCCTACTGGCCATGTCTCATAGATACCTACCCTTAGCCTCATCAATTGATAAATGTCTCTTGAATGATGAATGTCCAAAATGGAACTCATCATCCATTCCCAACTGAACCTACTCTATGTTTGTTTGTTTGTTTGTTTATTTATTTATTTTTTATTGGAGGAAAACTACAAAGCATTTACAGTACAATGTTTACAGTCACAATTTGTAGTGAGCTGATTTCCCAAAATATATTACCACTCAAGTTGACTTATCTTGTTACATTCAAAAACCTTCTGTCAGCCTAGCTCACAGCA
>CAUYRT010065854.1:0-32694 GCA_963574885.1 Lepilemur ruficaudatus
TCCATTGTTCGATGGGTGGGTTGTCTGCACTTTGGCTCTCGTAAACAATGCTACTATGAACGTTCGTGTACAGGTTTAATGGGGACATATGTTTTCAATTCTTTCTTAGCTAGAATTTTACCTGGGAGTAGAAATTTCAGGGCAATGGTAAGTCTGTTTACTTTTTGCCAAATGGTTTTCCGAAGTGGCTGTTCTATTTTATACTCCCACCAGCAATGAGAGAGGGTTTCAGTTTCTCCCCATCTTTGTCGACATTTGTTATTATGTATCTTTTTTATTACAGCCATCTAGTGAGTGTGAACTGGCATCTCCTTTGGCTTTGATTTTCATTTCACTAAAACTAATGATTCTGAGCATCCTTTATGTGCTCATTAGCCATTTGCATATCTATCTTCTTTAGAGAGATGCTTGTTCAAATTCTTTGTCCATTTTTATTTGCCTAATCCAAGGTCATCAAGAGTTACTCATATGTTTTCTTCTAAGAGTTTCATAGTTTTAGCTCTTACCTTTTGGCCTATGACTCATTTTGAGCAAAGTCTTATACATGGTGAAAGGCAGGGGCCCAACTTTTCTTTTGCATGTATAGATCCAGTTGTCCCAAAACCAACTGTTGATTAGTCAATTTTTTTCCCCCTTAATTGTCTTACCTCTCATTGAAAATCAAAGGACCATAAATATAAGGTAAATTTCTGAACTCTCAGCCCTATTTTGTTAATTTGTATATCTATTCTTCTGCTAATATCATACTCTTTTGATCTGTAACTTTGTAGTAAATTTTGAAATCAGGAAGTATAAATGCCCCAAATTTGTTCTTCTTTTTTAAGATTGTTTTTGCCAATTTTGGGTCCCTTGCATTTTCCGTGTGAAATTAACACGTTAATTTCTGCCCCTCAAAAAAACAGCAACTGGGATTTTGATAGGGATTGTGTTGAATCTGTAGACCAATTTGGGGAGTATTGCCATCTTAACAATATTATTTTCTAATCCGTGAAGATGGATACTTTCTATTTAGACCTTCTTTAATTTCTTTCAATAATGTTTTAAGTTTCAGTGTATTAATCTTTCATTTCTTTTGTTAAAGCTATTCCCCCAATTTTTATTCTTTTTATGTTATTATATATGAAATTGTTTTCTCAATTTCATTTTTGTATTGTTTATTGCTGTTGTATAAAATACGATAGATTTTTGTATATTGATCTTGTATTCTGCAACTTTGCTAAATTGGTTTATCCATTCTAATAGGTTTTTTAGTTGATTCCTTAGGATTTCATGTATACGAGATCATGTCATCTACAAACAGAAAGAGTTTCACATTTTCTTTTCTTTTGATTCCTTTTGTTTCCTTTTCTTACCTAATTTCCTGGGTAGAACTTTCATTACAGTATTGAATAGAAATGATAAAAGCAGACATTATTGTCTGAGTCCTGATTTTAAGGAGAAAGCACCCAGTCTTTAGCCCCTAAATACATTGCTAACTGTGGGATTTTCATAGATGGTCTTCATCAAGTTGAGGTAGTTCCCTTCTACTCCTGGTTTGTTGTTTTGGTTTTTTTTTAATCATGAAATGGTGTTGGAATTTGTCAAATGATTTTTTTTATATTTCGAGATGATCATGTGATTGTGTTCTTTATTCTATTATTATTGTATATTACATTGCTTGATTTTCTTACGTTGAATCAACTTTGCATTCTTGAGATAAATCCCCCTTGCTCATGGTGTGTATTTCTTTTTATATGTTTCTGGACTCAGTTTGCTATTATTTTATTGAGGATTTTGAGAACCAGCTTTTGGTTTTATTCATTTTCCCCTTTGTTTTCTACTATCTATTTCATTTGTTTCTACTCTAATCTTTAGTATTTCCTCCTTTCTGCTTGCTTTGGGGTTAGTTCTCTCTTCTTTTTCTACTTTCTTAAGATGAAATTTTAGGTTATTGATTTAAGGTCTTTCTTTGTTTAATATAGGTGTTTGTAGCTATAAGTTTCCCTACAAACACTGCTTTAACTGCATCCCACAAAGTTTGGTATATTATGTTTTTGTTTTCATTTATCTCAAATAATTTTTTTTTCTAAATTTCTAATTTGTCTTGTGCTTTCTTCTTCAGTATATACTCTCCTGTTTCTAGTTTCTTTGGTCATCACTGTGCCTGGTGAGATTTATGCATATTGCTGTTTGTAATAGCAGTTCATTATTTTTTATTGATGTTTCACGTTCTATTTAATGAGTACATCACGATTATTATCTATTCTACTGTTGATGGACAGTGGGGTTTTTTTTTTTTTAAATTTTTGTCTATTTTGAATAAATCTGCCGTGTCTTTTGGTGGGCCTACAGAGTAATTTGTCTTGGGAATATTTTCAGGACTGAAATTGCTAGACCAAGGTAGGCTTAGTTTTAACACAATGTCCTGTGAGTCTATGATTCCTATTGTGGAGCTCAATAGCTTGAATTCTAAGCAAAATAAGAAGTCATATGAGCTGCTGTGAATAAAGTGTCTGGAAAGGCTTCACCTGAACCCTTCCACTTTACTTGCTAAATATTTGGGGGCCATGATGCAATTACGTTTTTGTATTAATATATGTATGTGCAATTGACCTGCTCTTGTAAAAGGGCTTTGGGTTGAGTGTTTGCTTTGAAAGTTTTTACTTGTTCATTATGTTCAACTGTTTTAAATATTCAAGTTAACTCTATAAATTTAAAAGTGTGCACTATGCGCTTTCAAGTTTGATGTTATATTGAGAAAAAGCTAAGAAAGGAGCTTGTATTAGTATATAGATGCTGGTTTTATTTTTAATCATTGTCCATATGGCATAATAAAATATTAATAGACTTAGGATATGAATATCCAGAGTAGTTAAAAATTATAAGAAGAGTGCAAGGTCAGTAAACATAACAAGGATGATGTATGAGGTAATTGGATCTTATGTTTACACAAAAGCAACAGCAATATATTAAAGATGTATCTTTAAACATGCTTATACAATGGATGTGCATGAAAATACGAATTTAACACTCCTTTTGCCCTAAAGACTGAGGTGCATTTTTAATGTAATGGATTGGAAGCAGGAAAAGTTCTAGTTTCCTATGTTTTCTTTTTGAAAATAATATGAGTGTGAGTGAATGTTTCTCGTTTCAGTGTATCTGAAAGTTCATTTATGTTCCACTACAAAGCAAGCAGATCTCTAGAGATGAGGGCTGATGGAAGGAAACATACAGTTAAGACACGATGATTATAACTCCTTTTTGCCCCCAGAAACAACCCTTCAGGAAAAGTCTCTATCTAATGGCAAGGTCCAAATGGCTTCTTTTATTTGCTCTTTTGTTTGTGACCAGGAAAGTGTGTGAGAAAATATCCAAAATGTTCCTAAGGAGCAGGTCATTTAGCACAGAAAAAATGAGTCTTCCCGACCCACTTTCATACTCTTACATTCTCTTGTTCCTTTAGGATTATTTTGAAGACGTGTCTCACGTAGTCACTAAAAAGTAACATGATTAACATTTTACTTTGTACTCTGTTAATAATTTTAGTGTATCCCTATAAAAACTTCTGAAATTTGCCCTAGATTGCAGTTCATTATTTGGAAATTACAGCAACTAAATAAATTGTATTCCTATCTTTGTTAATTTCACCAGGTTTTCTACTATAAATGTATTTCCTGAAAAATTTGTAAAATACATTTTTAAAAAAAAATCAAGACAAGAATGGCAGTAACTTCAAATTTACCTAAATGCACACTGACAAGAGTCGCTTTGGAAAACCTGCTTCACACATCCCTGGCACAGAGTTTCTGTGGACATGATATGAAAAAATGGTTCATGATCAACAAGTCTTAGCAGCAGTTTTTCTGTTCTTAAGACGGCTAAATGAACTTTGAGACACACACAAATTTTTTTATTAATTGCTTGTTACTTAGTTAACAGTTTTTTTTAAATCTGAAAATGTTTCACCTAACCAAATATAAGATGACAAGGTACACATCATTGTCGTCACCATATATTATATTTTATGGTACCCTCCTTTGTAATTATCAACAATGATATTTGTTTATATCATTAGAAAATGTAAGAGAATAGAAAAATAGTAAAAATTTACATTTGCTTTTATTGGCACTATCTGTGTATTACTAGTGTGTGAATGTTCATGCCAGCGAAAGCCTACAGTCAACAAAGTTGACTCCTATCTTTTCTCGAAATCTAACAATATAGTCTTTTTTGATAGAATAAGGCTTATTTCAAAAGTGTTAAACTTTCCCAAATTGAGGTTTTCCTCAACCAAAAGCCTTATTTTGAAGCATCCTAAATATTCTTTGAATATCATTGTGAAGAACAACAAAACAAAATGTATACCAAATTAAGTAAGAATTTTCTGAAAACCATGTGCTCTGAAAATGCCCAAGCCAAATGGGGATTGTAGCAGAAGAAGAAATTTTAATTGAAAACTTTGTCAAATAATATCATCCAGGAAGTTAATTCTTATTGTGCACAAATCATAATATCTTTTGCTTATAAACATCCTGTTCTAAAAAGTTCTTAGTTCAAAAGCACCAGAGAGTTCATATGGTCCAATTATCACTTATCGCTGGATAAGTGGTCACCCAACCTTGGCTTCTACACTTCCAGCAATGGAAAACTTACTATTTATTATAGCTCACATTTTTAGAAACTTCTTCCTTATATTCATTTCTTAAATTTATTTTTGTATTCTTACATTTATTAAGGCCAAGCTACTTGTCATTTCCTCCCTTTTATATTATTTTTGCCATCTGGAAATGTTAACAAAAACAACCATCGCAGCCATCACTACCATTTATTGAAGACAGTATGTGCCAAGAATAAAAACAGGGCATTTCACAGAGATTTCTTCATTTAGTCTTCACAACTAACCTGAGACACTGTTAGCTTTTATCATCCCCCATGTTTTCTAGATGACAGAAAAGGGTTAATAAAGATCACATAACTTGTCTGCAGCCTGGGCAACATAGCAAGACCCTGTCTTTACAAAAAATTTTTAAAAAATTAGCCAGGCACGTTGGTGTGTTTCTGTACTCCCAACAACTTGGGAGGCTGAGGCAGAAGGATCACTTGAGCCCAGCAGTTTGAGGTTGCTGTGAGCTATGATGACACCACTGCATTCCACCCCAGGTGACAGACAGAGACCCTGTCTCTAAGTAAATAAATAACTTGCCTGATAGCATATTGCTAAATAGCAAAGCTGTGTTCAAACCCAGGTTTGAAAATTAAGATTTTCATCATATTGTTCTACCAAATAACAGCCTTTTACATATTTAAAAGTAATGATCATATCTTTGTCAGTCTGCTCTTTTCCCAGCTAAACCTACCCAGTGCCTTCCACATGTCTCCTGTGTTAGTGTTTCCATGATTAAACTATCCTGCCCACTCTGCTCTGAACACATTCAGTTTGTCAGTCTCAAGAAAGTACCCAAAAGTGAGCACAATATTCCAAGTCTGCTCTACAAAGAACATGAAGCATACTAAAACCTCCTTTTCTCTAGATACTAATGGCTTTAGTAATGAAGACTAAAATGACATAATTCTTTAAAGCCTCATTATAGAAGGAAAGATAGTCAACAGAAATTCTGAAATCTGTTATAGGTTCTGCTATTTAATCATATTGCTCAACTTATATCTGTACAATTGACTCTTTAAGCAAAAATGTTTACATTTTTTTCATGTAGACTGACTTCTATTACATTTCAACTTTGTCCCTATTTATCTATGAAGTCCAACTTGAGGAAATTATTTTAAATAATGAAAATAACATCTACTGTATTTGCTATCCCTCATAGCTTACAGTTATTCTAAAATTTGACAATGGGCCACCTATGTCTTTATTCAAAGAAATGTTTAAAGTAAACAGAACAACTATATAGTAGAATTAAGTAAAAGAGAATCCTTGTAGAGACCAATTCTTTGTCTACACCTGCCCCCACACACAGAGTCTTTTTTTTCCAGAATATTATGGGGGTACAAATATTTCGGCTACACAAATGGCTTTTGTACAGTTTGAGTCAAAATTTTAAGTGTGCCCATCATCAGATAGTGTGCATTGTACCCTTTGGGTGTGATTTTACTCATCCCCTCTTCCCCTCCCACTGCCACCTGCTGGATTTCTGTTGAGTTTTACTTCCATGTGTGCACAAGAGTGTTGATTGATTAGTTCCAATTCACTAGTGAGTACATGTGGTGTTTGTTTTTCCATTCTTGTGATACTTCATTAGAAAAATGATCTCCAGTTCCACCCAGGTTGTTACAAAAAGTATTAGTTCACCATTTTTTTATGGCTGAGTAGTATACATATACCACATTTTATTGATGTATACCAGGGTATACATTTATCACATTTTATTAATCCACTCGTGTATTGATGGGTACTTGGGCTGATTCCACATCTTTGTGACTGTGAATTGTGCTGCAATAAACATTCAAGTACAGGTGTCTTTTTTATTAGAATGTCTTGTTCCCTTGAGTAAATGCCCAGTAGTGGGATTTCTGGATCAAATGGCAGTTCTACTTTGAGTTCTTTCAGGAATCTCCATACTACTTTCCATAGAGGTTGAACTAGTCTGCAGTCCCACCAACAGTGTAAGAGTGTTCCTTTCTGTCTGCATCCACGCCAACATCTGTTGTTTGGAGACTTTTTGACAAAAGCCATTCTCACTGGGGTTAGGTGATATCTCATTGTGGTTTTGATTTGCGTTTCCCTGACGATTAGAGACGTTGAGCATTTTTTCAGATGTTTATTGACCACAGTCTTTTCTAAGAGGAGTAGTGGCACAAGTCAGAAAGATATTCAAACAGTTGACCGGATGATGAATAATTAATGACTAAATGGATAGACAGCTAGTAAGACTCTGAAGAACTGATATTTTTGTTAAGTAAACTGATGAAATACCAAAGGCAGTAGTCTATCACCAGCCTAAATGTGACCTTTGAGGAAGAACCCCTGCATGAGGCCCCCTTCTCTCTGGCAAATATTGGTGGAGAAAGAAGTTACTAAAGGAAAAGTTAGAGAAATAATGAAAATCATTTGCCTTAAATTGGTCCAAAGTTCTGAATGATAAAATGTGTAATGCCTCTTACACTAAATGCAGTTTAGACTGCGAGCTACAGCTCTTTCTTTCCCAAAGAAGAGTCCGTAGCAATTTAGTATCAAAACTTATTGTCTCACTTTCCCATCCAAGCAAAATAGTCTATAAAAAGCCCAGTTCTTCATTCCCTGCCCGGAACGTAAAGGGGCGTTTCCCCGTTTTGTGCTTCAACACTCACTAAGACACAAGGTTAAATCTGTGCTGCCTTTTTCCAGCTGTAAAAACCCAAAGATTGGGCAAAGCTGAAATTTAACAGTATGGAATAGATAGCTTCCTAAAGCACAGAAATAGGATCTGTCAATTAAAACTTTAGAAGAAAAAAATATGGCACAACTGAAGGAAGCACCACTAAATATTAGGAAGGGAAATAAATGTTATTGAACACCTAGCATATGTCAGTAAGCTTAAATATATAACAGACTCCCGTGTCACCAAGTGGACAGGTGTTGAGAATAGAAAAACTTAATTAGATGTTTCAAACAGCATTCTTTGTTGTGAGAAAGACTTCATATTTTAAATATTAAGATATAATTACTCCTTTTTTCTACATAAACCAACCCAATAAGATTTATATATATTATTAGGTCATTAAATATGAAATGTCCGATTTTGAATTAAAAGTGTAGTTCATTATATCTCAAACAAGAAGCAGTACAATTAATGAAAGTATGTATCTAAACTATCTACACAGTGTTTGCCATTTTATCGGTAGCTTGCTTATGCCAGCAGCCAAGACGCCTGGAGAGCGAGTGGCGTTGAAATTGTGAAAGGCGTTTCCCACAGCTTGTTGAGAATTGAATATTTTTTCTTGTAAGAAGTAGTCCAAAGCCTGGAGGAAGTGGTAGTCAGTTGGTGCAAGGTCTGGTGAATACAGTGGATGGCAGAGAGTTTCTAAGTCCCGCTTCTGTAGTTTGGGCAGTGTTGTTTGTGCCACATGTGGTGGAGTGTTGTCTTGCGAGAGGATTGGCTGTCTCTACTGACCAATCTCAGCTGCTTAATCACAAGCATCCTCATCATTTCATCCGGTAGGTTGCAGTAGACATCCGCTGTAATCGATTGACCAGGTTTCGTGAAGCTGTAGTGGATAATACCAGCACTGGACCACCAGACAGACACCATTAGATTTTTTTGATGAATGTTTGGTTTTGAAACGTGTTTCAGCACTTCAACTGTATCCAGTCATTGTGCTGAACACTTTGTGATTGTCAAAAAAGAATCTATTTTTTTATCACAAGTAACGATATGGTGTAGAAATGGTTTGTCTGTATGCTGTGACAGCAAAGAAAGGCAAGCTTGGAAACAAATTTTCTTCTGATGTTTTTTAAATTTATGTAGTACCCATCTATCCAACTTCTTTACCTTGTCGATTTATTTTACATGGTCTGATGTCGTTGGAATAGGAACAATTGTTAATTTATGCGTAGGTTGAGATTAATTCACTTCCACTACAGTTTTTAGTTTATCATTATCCACCTTGGTCTCAGGTTGTCTATGTGGCTCATTTTTAAGATGAAAATCACCAGAACAGAACTTTTTAAACCATCAACATACTGTATGTTATTAGCCACATCCTTTCCAAACACTTTCTTCATATTTTGAGCTGTCTGTGTTGTATAAGTTTTACAACAGAACTCATATTTGAAAATAACACAAAATTTTGACTTATCTATTGGTTGTACAAAAATTGTTCCAAAAAAATTTGAAAGATAATCACAAGTCAAAACATATGTTTGAAAGAATGAGAATGTATTATACAAGAAAAATGAAAGGAGTGTCAAAGTGAAATGTCATAGATATTAACTGTCAATGCTTAAGGAAATCGGACATTTCATACACAATAACCCAATACAAACTAGGTAAAAATCTTCTGAAAAAGAAAGATTTGTGGCAATATGTTACCTAAGAAGCTAAGCTACTCTATGTAACGGGGGAAAGTTGGCTATTTTCTTAGTGGTTGCTCAGTCCTCTTAACGTAGAAGCAAAAAACTATGATCATGGTATAGTCTTCACCCTAAACTGCAGATGATTATCATTATTTTAAAGAAATGTTTATTTCCTAAGCATCAATTTAGAATTTCCTATATTAGTATATGTATGTATGTATCTGTATGTATATATGGTAAAATTAACAGGAAAATTACAGGCATGGTATTCCCCTTGATACAGAGGAAAGACTGACCTCAAAAAAATTACCGACATTAGATTGTTACATTCCGTTAGAAATCTTATGGTTAAACTGTACTCCCCGTTGAGAGGAGGGATGCGGAATAAATTTCCCCCAGGGATTGCAGAAGTTTCCACAGCGTATCTTTCTGGCTGCAGTTAAATTTTGGAGCAAAATTGAGGACTCGGAGATGCAGTAGAAAGAAAACATCTTCCCATTGCAAGGTCACAACAAGTTGAGGACGGAACTTGAAATAGGTGTGATTACTCCAGGCCTTCCCTCGTGGGAATGGCAGGGTGGCCCAGTATCGCCACCACAGGCCCGGAGCGTGGGGTCCGCCTCCGGGAGGCCGGCCAGGGTCTTGGGAAAAGGCCTCCAGCAGGAAAGCGCTGTCGTGGGGCTCAGTCTTGTGTAGTTAGGAACGATACACAAGTCGGTTCTGGATTTTTTATTGCTGGAACTTTCATCCATTTCCCCCAAGTTTCCAATAGCATCTCATTATAAGGGGTCGGCGGCGCGCTGCCTTTGTCGCGGAGGACTGGTGGCGCCGCGCTCGGGACAGCACCGGCAGCCAGGGCCGAGCCAGGGCGCCTCCTTGCCATGGCACGATGGCTCAAGGCGAGAGGCGAGAGGACAGGATACTGGAAAACAGCGCTTAGCGTGGGTCTGCAGAGCACCCAGACTCCCGGAGTCCCCGCAATCTGCCTAGTAAGAACGCGGGACAGTGTGGTAAGAGACAGAACACCTGCCACCGGGTGGAACTATGTAACTTGACCTGCTGCAATTGGTACATAAAAGGGAAATGTGACTTCAGTCTAGTATCTTCTACTACACCGGAATCGCACGTGATACACGCTATTTTCCAGTCGTTAATTATCATAACGACTCTTTGAAGTAGATATTTAAATTTTGTTTCCCAGATGGGAAACTGAGGTTTTGGGAAGCTAAGTACCTTGCCCGATACACTACGGTTCCTGAATATCAGCTCCAAGTTTTAGATTTGTTACACGACTCTGAAAGCTTCTGTTTGTCTTGAACCAGACTGCTTCCCTAAACGTGAAATCAGCTGTGTTAAAAAGCAGTTAAGATCTCTGTTAAAAAAGGATTTTCGCAGAGTTTGAATGACAAGATGTCTGGGGATGTTGTAAAGAAGATTGTGCATATATGCAACCTCCGATATACATATATTCACCTACAATATGTATATGAAAGTGGGACCGTACAATTTCAAGATGTTGTGATTCTAATTCTTTGGCCCTGTGTTAATTACAGGCCACAAATCTAATCTCTTCAAGTGATTAACATGGCAATATTATGGTACATTATTTTCTGATGTTTCTATTTCCAAATGAAGTTGATAAACTGAAACAAAAATCTCTGATAATTATTTGAGAGCAGGCGGGGAAAAATGGCCCTCCTGTGATTTTTTTTATAAGAAAACAAATGCCACCTGGATGAAGCTGTTTCCAAGACTGTTGAGACATAAGCAGTTAGCGCAGGGGCCAACGTGACGATTTTAATGCCTGCAGAGGAGGGCTGGCGTGGAGCTGTGGGCAGTCACAGAGGCCAGAACAGAACACGGAGGGAAAAGCCCACTTTCCGCCAAGGGGATGGGAAGGCGGAAGGTCTGCCAGCGTTAATTAATGACACAGCGAGAGGACCCCGCTCACCAGTGGTCACTCGGAGGTGAGCCAAGGGCGGCATGAGCAAAGCTGGGCTGCCTGCCATCCTGCCATCCCATAAACTGCAATTACTGGAGGTACAGAGTCAACAAAAATATTTTGTCTCGACCTATTTGTACTGAAAGCCTCCCCTTCCTTCTTCTAAATACATGACTCAAATATAGAAAATAGGTTTCCCAAAAGTCTCACCTTTGGACCTCAAGCTGGCTTTCAGATCTGTTTTCATTCTTCCTGTTCTGCCTTCATTTTACTTAATCTGGTGCTCCAATGCCTCCAAAAGCTTGATTACAATATTTTCATAAGAATTCTCCTTTAAAATCCAGAAGAAGGTGTGTTCATGATTTTTAAACGCCAGGCGCAGTGGACACCCCCCAAAAGCCCTTAACAACTGCTCCCCTTTCTTGCCTCCCCCGGCATTAAATAACAGACGTCCAAAACCCTCCTGTAATCATCTCTCAAGAGCTATTATTTCCACATTTACATAAAATAGGAGAACATTTTTCTGGGAAGGATAATTTCTGAAAACATAAAAATGTCTAAAAAGTTTCAGTTTTTGTTATTTGGGGCTTTACAAATAGATGCTGTCCTAAATTATGTACATTTTTTTCAGAGCTGTGTCGATCTTTCCAAATTCCAGAAACTTGCTCAACTGTGCTGCAACAGATGAAGACTTTTAAAAAAATGAGCAGAAACTCATTTCGTTGGTTTTCCCGACAAATGGCCAAATAAATCAAGAAATGAACCACTCTCCGACTATTATCCAGCTATGATGACTTGAAAATGGTCTGAAGGAACAAAATACTGACAAGCTATTTTAGCTCCACGAGGGAAAATGGAGGGAAAAAAAAACCTTTCATATCTACTAGAAAAGACTGGCTAAACCCAGTGCTAGCATTTTGCTTTCTTTTGAGGTTGCCCAATAACTAGTTCTGTTAAATGAGCTGAGTATTAGAATTAGGTGAGTGAGGCACTTGCTTTGGCCGCAAAATTCAATGGAATCCCCAAAGACTCAGGCAGTAAGACAACACTTTAATGCAATAATTTTTTTGAATGCAATAATTTTTTAAATAAAAATGAACACAAAAATCTATAAATAAAGACAGGATCAGTTAACAGGTGTGAGCTAAAAAGCAAACCAGAGATTGAAATTCTCTGACAATTTATAATAATCCATCAAAACCTCAATTATGGAGTAAAAATGGTACAATGGGGAAAAGAAAAACAAAGGATCCTACAACAACAAACATCAGAACCCCTTTTAGGAAAGAAAATGCCCTCGGTTAAAACAATACCTTGTTCAGCCTCTCTGGCTGTAGGCTGAGAGCCCTCAGCACACGCGTGGCCAGTATGGGTTGGGAGTAAGAAAAAGCGAACCAAACGCCTGCTCAGTACAGAGGGAATAATTTTCAAAGTCTCTAGCCAGGCTGAAGGAGAAAAGAAAGAACAAAAAGACAAGAAAAGTGGTGAGCCAAGTCCCTAGGAAGAGGGCCATGAAGTTCCTTAACGGCCAAAGAACTTCTAAGAGCGAGTTCATCTACAGTTCAATTGTAAGTGGTTGGCTCCGCTGCCCTTGGATGTCACCACTACCGTCAATGGCATGAAACCTTCAGCAAAGTCTGCCGTATATACATTCCTGAGTCAGAGAAGTCGGGAAAACCCAGGTGCTGACGTTTGATACAGCATAGCTGATACGGGGTGGTGCTCGGAAGCTAGACTGTGTGGTCCCAATCCTGGCTCTCCAGTTATTAAATAGTTTATTCACTTTGGAAAGTTAATTAATATGTCTATCCCTCCCCTCCTCCATGTGTAAAGTGGAAGAGGCAGATTGATAAAACAGAATATGTATTCATATGGTTATATATAATATATTTTATATGCATTAAACGAGGTATCGCAAACTGATGGAGAAATGAAAAAAAATTAATAAAAGATGGTAAAACAAAAAACTGATTCATGTGATTAACTGTACACCTCGGTAA
The DNA here is from genome assembly GCA_963574885.1 of Lepilemur ruficaudatus. Taxonomy (NCBI): domain Eukaryota; kingdom Metazoa; phylum Chordata; class Mammalia; order Primates; family Lepilemuridae; genus Lepilemur; species Lepilemur ruficaudatus. Next base: position 12,932 of record CAUYRT010065854.1, read on the forward strand.
ATTCACTGAAAATCATTTAATTGTACACTTAAAATGGAGTGTTGGTTGTACAAAAAAAAGAAAAAAAGAAAAAAAGAAACGAACTAAAGTTTGACCAACTAAAACTTGAAAAGGAAAAAAAAAAAGATGGTAAAACAATGATTTGATTATTAGAGAAAATATCAAGTCAATTTATATCATTTTTGCAGTATGTACTAGAAATCTTTAAAATATTTATTGTTTTTTCAGTTCATTGCCTCTACTTCTAGTGAAAAACAAATGCAAAACTTTATATAAAGTTTATTTTTGCAAAATCTAGTGTGCACATACAGAAACTTACTATATTGTAGAAGATTTAAAGTTTTTCATAATGAAAGCTTCTCAGTGACAGAGATTTTTATTTCTTTTTATTTATCTGTGAAGCCCCAGACCCTAGAAGAGTACCAGGCCTTCAATGGTTACATAAGAAATATTTATGGAATGAAGCTTTATATTTTTTAGCTGTAATAGTCCCACGAATTTCTTTTATAGTTGCTTTTCATTTGATAACTTTTGTTTCTGATTGTTATAATTTTTATTTATAAATAAATAAAATTATTTAAAATTTGTTAATTCTGACCTGTAATAATGCTAAATTATAACTATAATAAGAGAAAATTTAATCATAAAGACAATAACAAAAACTATTTTTTTCCTGATCTTCATAGTAATCTCTCTATTGCTTTACTGTTGAACATGGTGCAATATCCCTCTTGAGGAGTCAGAAATACACATCACCATGTTAAAGTTTCTAATAAGTCAAGTAAAATAGAAATCTATCTTTGTTAGTACTATTTAAGGTGTCTAATATTTAAACATCACAAAATATTTTGGTACACTAGAGTCCTTTAGAGCAGCTTGTGAAATGCTGACATAAGCTCATCTTTAACTGTCTCCTGATTTCAGTTCATAAAAATGTTTTGGATGAAAAAATCTGAAAGTTGATTTCTCACTTTCTAAATTGTACAGCTGCACCACAAGTGTTTCTATCAATTTACTTTTTTAATGTGGAAAAGTTCACTTTGAGCTCTATGAATGTAGTCTCTATTGCTTCATGCAAAACACCTATATCCAAATATTCCTTTTTTTAAAAAAAGGTAAAATCTGCTTAAATAACAGGTGTGTAAGCAGTTCATATTAATTTCAGAACATAGGAGTATGAAGAAGAAGTAACATTACTCATAATTCCATCACTCAGAGACAGGAAGGCAGAATAAATGTCTATCCATCCATCTATCCTCTTATGTTACTACATTCAGAATGCTGTTGTTTTTGTAGGTCCTGCTTGCTGCTTCCGACATTATCATGTGCGTTGTTGAGTGTCATTGTATGTTTTTCAATACCATGAGTTTCACAGCTGTGACAGTCCACCACAAGAACATAATCAAACTTTTTAACCTACTATCAAATATTAGGTTATTTCTAGTTATTAGGGAGGGTGCATTAATATTGCCATTTGCTGAGTTACATGCTGCTCATCCTTGCAATCTTTCAATTCCTTTGTCATTGGGCCTTTATGTCCCTTGAGGAATGATATAATGTCAAGGACAAGGGGTGGGCATCAGAAAAGGAAGAGGTGTGGAACATGCCTTGATTACATGAAGAGAATTATCAGTGAGATGGGACAGGCTCAGTTCTTGGGGAGTTTCCAAATGCATTGTTTATCAATGGATGCATCTTGGAAATTGAGCTGGAAAACATCAGGACCAAGGATGGTCTTGGATGCCCAGCGTGTTTCCCCACCAGGGGAGGATTATAAACTTCCAAAACTTTATAGGCCTCCCCCGGATGACTCAAAGGATGGGAATTTCACTACCTCTCATGGGAGATTATTTTATGGCCTCTTAAATTTCACCCATTATGAAAGTCTTCCTGATGAAACGGTTTTTTTCTTTTCTTCAGTTCATTCATTATGCTGAGATAATCCCCTAAAGACCACCTTCACAACCCTCTCCCTCCGTGGGGCTTATCCTGCAATTATCTGCAAATGGCTCTCGGGCCCCACCCCACACACAGGCACCTACACTCCTTAGCTCTTCGGCCAACCTACGCACATGTATTAATAATTCTTTTAATCTTTCCTCATACATCAAAAGCTCCAGCTGCTTAATCATTTTAGCTCCTCTAATAAGCAGTGAATGTGAAGGGGGATTATGGTTTCCTTCTCAAGCTTTTCTCATGTCAGCTGTATCCCTTCTCCTCAGCCACATGCCAGATTTCTGCGCGCCAATAGCCATTCATCAACGGAAATGAGGTTTTTCTGGAATGCTGTGTTCTATAGTAAAAAAAAAAAAAGAAAAAAAAGATCCCTCCTACCCATAAGTCATTTCTAGGATGAATCAATATTTATACAAACTATAATCAGAAGGGAAAATCTGAAAGAAATCTGGGACTATCCTAAATTTCCAACCCCCTGAGAAACGTTTTAACTATAAGTAAAAATTTCAAAATAATGTTTCCCTTAACTATGGGTTAGGAACTAATGAAAGCGATTCAGTCATTTTTTGGTAAAGAAAGTGTGGAAGGATTGAGTGCTCATTTTTGTTGATAAAAAATTAGTTTAGATGAGTGCCCCAAGGGAAAAGAAACCCTCCTTTTGGTCTTTAACCACTCTCTGAATAACTGGTAGTTCCATGGTCCCTCAAAGGGCCACAGTCCTTCCCCTGAAACAGGGATCTCCAGGTGAGCCTCGTCCTCACTGTACAACCTCAGGCTTTCCGCTCCACTGTTTCCTCTCAGTCGTGCTAAGAACCAGCTCCCTAAAGCCCTGTGAACATCACAGACATCTTCATGGCCTCAAGACCCCACCTATTGCTCCTCCACCTAGAAGGACCTCTCCTTTGCCACACCCACCCATCCTCCCCAAACCTTACCCATCCATCAAGATCTTGCTTCAGTTCCATTTCCTCCAGGGAAGTTGCCCTTGCCTCTGAGCTCCGTCATGTTTAGTGTCTATTCCATTAACATACGCTATCTCCCACGACCTGTGCCTCCGTTTGCTCCGTGTTTGATGGTTTTACCTCCTACTGGTTTGCAAACCCCCTTATGTGCTATTTCTTCAGTATTGCCTAAAAGAAGCAATGGATTGCTCTTTCACAGACTAAGTGCTTAATAAATATTTCCTGATTCCTACTGCATGAGAACTTCATAAGACAGCTCCCAAGCACTGGAAAATTTTTAAGCATTCATAAAGTACAGTAGTCCCCACTGATCCCTGGTTTCCCTTCCTACTGTTTCACTATTCTCCGTCAACCACGCTTCGAAAATATTAAATGGAAAATTCCAGAAATATAGATTTGGGTAGAGGACATCCAGAAATTAATCCACACATTTACAGCCAACTCACTTTTGATAAAAGTGCCAAGAAAGGACAGTCTCTTCCATAAGTGGTGCCGGGAAAACTGTGCCTACGCCTATCCTGTTCCCATCCTTGGTCACTTCTGACAGTCTATAACATCTTCTTTGCTAAATCTGATGTGCTAATCCAAGGCTGGTGTAGCAAAATGAGCTGAAATTTGGAGTCAGACTTATCAGTTGAAATCTTTTTTTCCACCATTTACTCTATTTTGGACGAGTCACTTAATGTGTCTGAGTCTCTTTTTCCTTTTTTGTGTAACAAGGCTACTTCGGAGCTCAATAATATAGTGGTAAAGAGTGAAGGCTCTAGAATCGAATGCTCTGGGTTTCTCTCTTGCCATTGGCACCTTTTAATCATAACCTCATTAACCCTTAGTTTTTTGTCTGTAAAATGGATTAATAGTAGTACAGCTCATGTGAGAACTGCATGAGACAATGTTCATAGAAGGGCATCTGGCACATAGACTATATACTGTGCACCGTGTTCAATAAATATACATCTTCTTTCACTCTCAAGTATCAGCCACAGAAGTGGAGATTAATAAAGCAATTAAAATAATACACCACTTCTAATATCAGAATACATAATTTCTAATACCAAATGCATAATTTTACTACTATGTCTTCCATAAATGCATTGCTTAAGGCAGAGCATTTTAATTAGAATGAATATACACAAAAACATTGCTTTAGTAAAAAGTTATTCATGAAATATCTGTTCATTAAGATTATATATCTTTTCTGTTAGTAAAACGCCATTAAGAATTTCCATAGATTATCCTATGTAATCATGTATACATTCATCTTAAAAAGTTTTTACTTTTAATCTAGACTTTTAAGTATATTTCAAAAGGAAATATAAGAGAAGTAATTTTCTCATAGTGCTTTTGAATAGTCAATCTAAAAATTTTTAAAAAGATAAATTTGAGTGTAATAGTCACCAACTTCAATATATATTACAACTGGAATACAAAAGAGAGCTACTCCTGAAGGCTAAGAAAAATCATCTTGCTCTTAAAATCAGCAAGCCAAAAGCATAAACCCAGTGACTCCTGCTTTTCCTTCACTGCCATAAAGCTCTGTGTTTGAGAGAAAACTTTGGCCATATTTCACTTTTGCCAAATCCTCATTTTACCCTGTTGGCCCTAGAAAAAGGAGCCCAGCAGGCATTTAAAAAGTATTTTGAAAGAGAATGGGTACTATAGGAAGGTGTGGCTAGACTTTTTTGTATGTGCAGCGCACCTGTTAGAATCATGATACCAGTTTATATGCTGCTGACTATATTCTGAACATATGTTTTAAAAACTCGAAATGTTGCAAGTGCATTTAATTTAAAAAGTAAAGAGAAAATCCGATTCATCACTCACTCAAAGGAACAATGAAATAGTTCCTTTCAAAAAATCTGACTTAGAAATAGATACTAGATTTAACAAATCTTTATAAACAAGAATGCCCCCACTTACATAAGTAGAGACATAAGCATTGTTATCTTAAGTATGGATTTTTGTAACACTAAAAATATACATCTTATTTTTTAACCCATCTTCAAGAAGTCCTCATTAAGTAAAGAGTATATTTGGATTCCCAGGATTCATCCAGGTGTCTTCCCTGACAACCCACTCGGTTTCTCTGCCCCACCATGCAGTTCTCCAACTCAGACCCAGCGAGCATTACTCTACGCAGAATTTCATCCTTTTGTTTCTCGGAGATACTGACTCACTTCCTTAGTGTAAGTAGTTATTCCACGAGCTTTCAGTAAAACTGGATTTCATATATAAACAGGAAAAAGTAGAGATTATGAACATAAAGATTGGTCTTTAAAGTGATTTGTTTCACTCAACTGACTCGTGTGAAAATTCCAAATAAGTTTGACCCCAGAATTCCTTATCCGAGTACATTAGGACATTTAGGATTATTTAATTATAAAATGTATAAGAAGACACTTTAAGCACAATGTAAATATATATATATACAAACATTTATAATGGTATCTTCACAAATTATTTTTAAGCACAGAGAAAATAAACAGTGCTGAATCGTGTTCTCTATAAATGTGGTTTTGATCTGCACGCTAAGATTGAGATAAAAATAATTAGGTAATTAGCATTTAAATTTTCATATAAAGAACACTCATTAACCTCAAACCAGCAGAATAAACTGTTATTTTATCTTAGTTGCTCCTTTCATACTACATTAAGATCAGTAAAAAACTCATTCAGTTGGTCAGTGGGCTAGTCGGTCAGAGCTAGAAAATCTGAGCTGGAAAATCAGCAGTGTGTTAGCTGCAGTGTTACTATAAACAAGCTCTTAACAGAAGAGTGTTGTTATATCCAGTCGGTAAAGATGTGGCAGTAATATTGCAGATTTTCAGCCCTCCTGCGCATCGACATGGCTATGGAGCAGTGCTGTTTGACAGGACTTTCCTTCAGTAATGGCCGTGTTCTGTATCTGCGTTACCCAGACAAAATCCTCTGGCCGTGTGTGGCTACTGTGCACTTGAAATGTGGATAGTGCAACTAAGAAACTGAATTTTTAAATTATATTCATTGTAATGCCTTGAGTGATAACAGAAGATAAAGCCTATGATGAAAGCAGCAAGTCCTCCATTCTCAGTGATCTTTTAAAAAAATTCTATTTCACAGACTAAAATTATCCTCATTATTAACAATTATGAAATATATTACAAGTAATTTATCTGCCATATAGTTGCAGAATTTCCTCAAAATAAATAAATGTCTATACTGATAGAAGTATTATTTTTCCAAGGGAAAGGTCTTTTATTTGCTATCATTGTCAAGCAAATGAATTTACAGCCTCATGCTGTCTTTTCCTCATTTTCAAACTCCACCACAATTCAAGGATTCTTTAAAGGTATATTAAGTTCTTCCAAGAAAAGATCAAATCAAAGCAGCTGGGAGAGACTATCTCCCTTGCTATAATTCCAGTTTGTGACTGCCTTCTGAACCAAGGCCGACAGTCTATTTGACCTTCCCATGATTTCCCCACCATCAAACAACACTGAATGGCCCTTGTTGCATGAACATAGCCTGCGCATCAGTAGGTTTCTTCCCTCCCCCATTTCATAACTTTACACATCCCTGAAGCTTCTTGAGTGATGTTAAAACAAACAATCCATATCACTCCTGGCCAGGGATCTGCAAAAACATTTTTTACTTTCTGAGGTAGGTCATAACAGGAGAACTTGGTAGGTTTCACAGTTTGTTTAAAATAAGGATAAAATCTTAATATGAAAAGTAACCTAGTGAAAGTAGAATTTTATTTTCTTCCATTTTTGGAACCTCAAATGAGGAGGTACAGTATTTATCTAACAGCCTCTAAGAAGGTGAAAAATACACCCGTGGAGCAGAATCGTATTCACAAGTAAGTTCTTGGGAGAAGAGGGGACAGAGAATGTTCACTTTATACACATACCCTTTTACATTTCTAGGTTTGTTTAGGATTTTGGGGGGCTTGGAGGGTGGAGCAAAATACTTTTCGTTGTTGTTTTGCCAGATGCAAATACTAGTCTCATAGTTTCAGAAACACTAATGATACATAGACAGTGTCAATTATGATCCACAAACTCACAGTTGACAAGCAGTATGATATTGCAAGTATCTTCCATTTCATAACTGAGCATGATTTATATTTTGCTCCCCCACTCTATGTGGGTGGCATAAGCCAAATCTCAGTCAAGCAGGGTAAGCACCCGTTGTTTTCCAGAGCTAAGGTCTAGTTGAGTACACAGCACCAAGGCCTGGACAATGGATGCCATCTGGTCTTCGATGACAATCATCTGTGGAGGTGTGTTCCATGATGGCCCCTGTCCCAGCTGGTCCTCATTCATCAGTGTACTTGGACACCATCCACATGGCCTCTCCAGCCCCTCTCCTTGTCACATGCTGCCAAGCAGGGCGGCCTGTACTGGGCAATCCCATGAGGTTGCCTGTGGTCTGGTTGCCTCTACCGGGCTCACTCTGCAGCCCGCCCCCACCAGGGTCCCACCACCTCCTGGGGCTTTACGAGTCCCCTCTGCCCACAACACCATAAATCTACCTGAGGTTTTCCCAGATCTCATGGATCTAACCAGATCTGGCTCCTCTCCCCTGGACCCACCTAGGTCTGCTCTCCAAACACATCCCTTTCTCCTCTCCTCCCACTCCCCAGGCCAGAGCGATGCTTTCTGGTTCAGGAGCAAAATCCCTCATTCCTCAAATCTTTCGACTTTTTGCCTATCCCTCAAATCTTCTCTGCTCCCCTGTGGCTTGGGCTTTTGGGAACTAAAGTCAAACAGATTCATGCTTTGTCACATCCCTGAGACTGTGAGCACTAAAGGATCTAACAATCTGAATTTGGGTTTGGGGCAGTACCGGATGGGAACAGGTACAGATGAAAAGAATCTTCTCCACTACCAAGAGACAGAATAAAACCACTGGTTAATATAATAATTTGTAAAAATTCTTCTATGGATATTTCCATCTGCAGGGAAGGGAAAAGAATGACAATTGATAATGTTGTCCTTAGACACCTACAACTGATGAGGCCGAATACAAATGGTTGCAGGACATATGGAAGTAACATTCATCGGGTGTCGGGCAGGGGGAGGGGAGGAGGGGATGGGTATGCTCACCCCTGATGGGTGCCGTGTGCTCTGCCTGGGGGATGGGCACACTTGTAGCTCTGACTCAGGTGGTACAAAGGCAATATATGTAACCTAAACATTTGTACCCCCGTAATATTCTGAAATTTAAGAAATTCAAAAATAAATAAATAAATTTGGTATTTCTCAGTGCAAAAAAAGAAAAACAATGGTTGCAGGGCTGATGATTTCCCCAGCAGACTTCCATCTCAGCTCCGGAGCACCTCCCTGGGCACCCACCCATTTTCCTGGATTGCGAGGTAGTAAAACAAGCCCTTACACCTGAGCCTTCTATAATCACAAATCGTTTTCTCGTGAGATCTGTGGCGGGCCCCGCCGGAGGAACTCCTGCACCAGCTGGCGAGTGAACCAAATGGAAACTACGTCTCTTCAAGGTTGATTGTCAGGGGTGGTCCTGCTTTCTGTATGACAAAGGGACACCAGTTTTGATGTTTTCAGAATAGAGAACAGTTCTAAATGTGGCTTTTTAAAAATGTGCTTTTTGTCTGCCTTCCCTTGGGGTAAGGCTTGGGAGGATGTGGGGTGTTCCAACTGCGCTCTGGCCATGCACCCCTGCCCGCTCTACCTCCTTGTTCCAGGAGTCGCCTTCCCTCAGATCTGTTGTCAGCCTCTTCTCCAGGAATCCTGTTACTCACTCAGTAAACGAATATTTATCAATCTTCTCCTTGCACAGTGCCAGGCACCAACGACATTAGGAAACACAAGTGACTGTCTTTCTCAGGAAGAACTTAGTCTTATGCGGGAAACTTTCTTTATCTCCTCTCTTTTTCCTTTACTTCTTCACATACTACAATTGTATATTTGTTGTATATATTCTGTAAAACTCTTTGTGATTTTGTACCGTGAGCGCCTCTGAGAAGGAGTCTGCTCCTCTGCCTCTCCCACACAGTGTCCCTATGAATAAATGTTATTTACAAACCGCACTACCTATGCTTCCACGGGATGCGAGCTACCCACTGTTGCTAGAAAAACGCAGCTTCAAAATCCAACACAGAATAATGAATGGTCAACATTCCTATCCAAAAAATGACTAAAAAAGGCATCATGCAAGAAAAAAATAGCAGCATTATAATTATGTTTATGAATGTTATCCTCTAAGATAGCTTAATTAGAAAAAAGGTTCTAAAGCACAAGCGTAGACTTTCCAATGTGGTTATTTACTATGGTTTGACTGAACATTCTCATTATTCCTTGCTTGTCTATGAAACATAGGATTTACCACTTTCTGACTTAATCCCAGATTTTTTTCATGAACTTAACGCAGGTCATTTTATAAGAACAGTAGTCGGTGCACATTAGCATAAATGGCGTAACGACATATCTATGGGATGTGCATATTATTAATTCAAATGTTGAAAAATTATGTATCTTCACACATGTACAAGCACATTGGCATTTGTTCTTATTTCATTTCTTAACGAAGTATCAGCCATCCAGATTATTTTTACACACATTTTACAGCAAAAATCTGGCCCAAAAATATGTCATGCTTCATCTAGCAACTCTTTCTTACCTCATTCCCATGCCGTGAGAGACGACAGCAGTAGACAAAGATTAATAAATAGACAAGCAAGAACTTTCATTTATTACTTCTACTCCAGGAATATATCCATGTGCCTAAAATATCTCCAGCAAACTACTGGCATTCTGCTGCATGACAATTTAATTTCTACTTTGGCTTGAAGTTTTTACTCAGCTGATCTTTGGGAAAACGCGCATGGTGTGGTTTATTCACTTTGGAAATTACTCCAGAGTGAAGAGTGGCCTCCAAAATGAAGCTTGTTCTAGCCGCACATAATATTTTCCCCAGAAGTGCCTGTAAAATCTACTAAAATAAGAAAGTGCTCATTATTTTTGATAAACAGTAAAGACTGGAAATTCATATTTTATTTTAGTACCGTAAGTGTGGAATTGAGATACAGTAGCGGTCTTTTTCTGCGCGGCATAATGGCCTATTATTTCACGAATTACTATTTACTTTGTGTCTGTAGCTTAACTCTGAGTAAATTCTACCTTTCTTCTCTTGCTAGCTAAGTGGGGGAAAAAAATTACCTCAAACCCTACCAAGTGTCAGAGCTGCCTTAAAATATTGGTATTTAAAGGAGGTATAATACCAATAAGTCTGAAGCGATTAGGAGTTCCGAGTGAGGATATACAGGACTGTGTTATGTAGTTTCTGACAGAAATCTTAAATTAGTACGGCAGCATGGATGGTGTAACTTTCCTGCAGACTAGAAAAAAAGTGTTGCCAAACCCTTAACTTGTGGTGATGGCACTTAGTGAATATCGGTCTAATAAAGGGGCAGAGAGTACAGGAGTTTCTCCAATTCTGATTTTTTTGTTTTCCTGGCCAGGACTTTGAAGTTTTTAAAGCTTTGTTCTCTTCCTCTCTTCCAGGCCAATAAAAAGAATTATTATTACTACCACATTTGTGTCTCTTGGATTTTATTTTTGGCTAATGCAAACGCTTTTACAACATGATCTTGGGAAGGAGCAATTAGAATTAAGGAGCCTTATCCAACAATTACAGCACTTACTGCAATTATAACAGTAAGCGAGCGAGCTGACGACTTACTGGGTTGCCCCGACGCTACATTTTTATTTTGCTTTTAAAGTTATCAAAAGCCCGATGCTGGAGGTTTGTAACGACTCTGTGGTAGCCAGATTTGAAGTCTGAAGCCTTGTCTGCCCCACTGTTAGCCATCAAAGGAGGCCTGTCCCACCAAGCTCTCTATTTTCACAACAGGATATCTGGTTTCTTTTATGAGGATACAGCTATGTTAATTTGGTTTAGTGGTTTGTTGGAGGTAAGCAGGCTCTTCACAGCACAAACACCAAAATCCCCTTAAAGCAGTTCCTTGTTAATAGCCGGGGTCTGATTGGCAGATTTGCATTGTAAAGTGTGATTTGGTTGGATAAATATGTTTAGTCTAGTAAGCACTTTAGTGATTGAGTGTCTGTTAATGGATAAAGGTGGATTATGGCGAAACCTCTACAGGCTGTCACTGGGCACTTAGCATCGTGAGATGTCAAGGGGAATGGAAAACAAACTGGCACTGCCGAACAGCTGAAGGGCTATAAAAGGTTTAAAGTAGTTGGTGCTAATGTCGGGCTTTGGAGTCTCCAATATTAATTTCCATAGAGGAGAGAGACCAGCAAATTAGAGAGCAGGGCTTTTGTACCCAGCAGTGGCAAAATAAGGATGTCCCATACCCGCTCTTAAAAGCTGGCATCTTTCCTAGGGTCTAAAAGCCAGAGAGGACTGACATAGGGAGGTCAAGGTGGCTAATTAGTAGCCAAGAATGGATCCAACTCCTGCTGAAATCTTTGCACCCGCACATCCTGCAAGCAGAACGGGAATCTGGGAGAGAAAGAGACTCTAGGGTCATTGCTAAAGCATGTCGACGTGTCTGCTCGTATGTACATACGTATGCACGCAGCGCTTCACACCTTTTTTAAAACAATGCACTGTTGTAAGAATTACAGATGCTAATTCCGTGCCCCTTTCCCAAAGGGCACTGGGATGCTTCATGAAGGCCACCAGAGAATGTCACTTTTTTCTTCTTCTCAGGTGAACGTGCAGAGGTATTTTTATGAGGTGAAAATATCGGCTTACTTCAAGGATCTGAGTGGTACTTTAACATCCCAGGCTCTGGAAGAGGTATGCTGGGACGTCTGCTGCTAACCAGCCATGAATGCCTACGACCTCAGGAACTATTATGCTTTTGCAGAATGACTTTTCAACTAAAGTAAAACATATCCCAACCATCTATCTTCAAGACACTCCAGATACTATTTACGGTTCACTGAGTTTCATGAGCATCAGGGTCCTAGGCATTTGTCAGAATACTACCACTCCCGGCTCTGTGATTCCAAGTGTTCATCCATTCCCATTGAGTCCCCAGTTTCTCCTAGGCCAAGTGGCATCAGGAGAGGTGCAGGCCAGCGTCAGAGGAGGTATTGTGGGTTCAGTTCCAGACCACTGCAAAAAAGCATATATTGCAATGAGTCCCACAAATTTTTTTGTTTCCCAGTGTGTATAGAAGTTACATTTATGCTATACTGTAGTCTATTAAGTGCGCAATAGTATTATGTCTAAAAAAATGTACATACCTTAATTTTTAAATACTCTATTGCTTAAAAAGGCTAACAATCATCTGAGCCTTCAGCAAGTAGTGATCTTTTGCTGTTAGAGGGTCTTGCGTCAGTGTGGATGGCTGCTGACTGATCAGGATGCTGGCTGCTGAAGGTTGGGGTGGCTGTGGCAATTTCTTTAAATAACATGACAATGCAGTTTGCCACATCGATTCTTCTTTTCGTGAAAGATTTCTCTGTAGCATGCGACGCTGTTGGATAGCATTTTACCCACAAAACTTCTTTCGAAACTGGAGTCAAACTTCTCAAACCCTGCCACCGCATTGTCAACTAAGTTTATGTGATATTCCAAATCCTTTGTTGTCATTTCAACAATGTTCACAGCATCTTCACCAGGAGTAGATTCCATCTCCAGAAACCACTTTCTTTGTTCATCCATAGGGAGCAACTTCTCATCCGTTAAAGTTTTATCATAAGATTGCAGCATTTCAGTCACCTTCCGGCTCCACTTCTTATTCTAGTCCTCTTCTTATTTCCACCACATCTACACTTAGTTTCTCCACGGAAATCTTGAACCCTTCAAAATAATCCGAGAGGATTGGGACCAACTTCTTCCAAACTCCTGTTTATGTTACCATTTTGACCTCCCAGTATGAATCACACATGTTCTTAATGGCATCTAGAATGGTGAATCCTTTCCAAAGGTTTTCAATTTACTTTGTCCAGATCCATCAGAGGAATCAATATCTATGGCTGCTATTGCCTTATAACATTCATTTCTTAAATAATAAGACTTGAAAGTCAAAATTACTCCTCGATCCGTGGGCTGCAGAATGGATATTGTGTTAGCAGGCATGAAAACAACATGAATCTCCTTGACAATATCCATCCAAACTCTTGGGTGACTAGGTGCATTGTCAACAAGCAGTAATATTTTGAAAGGAATCTTTTTTTCTAAGCAGTAGTTCTCAACAGTGGACTTAGCATATGCAGGAACCATGCTGTAAGCAGAAGTGCTGACATCCGGGCTTTGTTGTTCCACTCATACAGCACATGCAGGGTAGGTTTAGCATAAATCTTAAGGGCTCTAGAATTTTTGGAATGGTAAATAAGCATTGGCTTCAATTTAAAGTCACCAGCTACATTACACCCTGACAAGATGGTCAGCCTGTCCTTTGAAGCTTTGAAGTCAAGCATTGACTTCTCTTTGGCTATGGAAGTTCTAGATGGCATCTCCTTTCAATAGAAGGCTGTTTCATCTGCACTGTTGGGTGACTAGGTGCATTGTCAATAAGTAGTAATATTTTGAAAGGAATTTTTTTTCTAAGCAGTAGTTCTAAACAATCTGTTGTTTATTGTAGCCACCTTCATCAATGATCTTAGCTAGGTCTTCTGGATAACTTGTTGAAGCTTCTACATTGCATTTGCTGCTTCACCTTACACTTATGTTACGGAGACGGCTTCTTTCCTTAAACCTCATGAACAAACCTCTACTAGCCTCAAACTTTTCTTCTGCAGCTTCCTCACCTCTCTGTCTTCATAAAATTAAAGAGAGTTAGGGCCTTGCTCTGGATTAGGTTTTGGCTTAAGGAACTATTGTGGCTGGTTTGATCTTCTATATAGACCATGAAAACTTTCTCCATATCAGCAATAAGGCTGTTTTGCTGTGTTATCATTTATGTGTTCACTGCAGTAGCAATCTTAATTTCCTTTAAGAACTTCTCCTTTGCCTTCACAACTTGGCTGTTTGGTGTAAGAGGCTTAGCTTTCACCCTATCTCGGCTTTCAACATGCCTTCCTCACTAACCTTAATCATTCCTAGCTTTTGATTTAAAGTGAGAGACGTGACTCTTCTTTCCACTTGAATACCTAGAGGCCAGTGTAGAGTAATGAACTGGCCTAATTTCAGTATTGTTGTGCTCAGGGAACAGGGAGGCCTGAGAAGAAGAAGAGACAGGAGAACAAATGGCCGGTGGGTGGAGCCGTCTGAACACATGTAACATTTATTGATGAAGTTCGCCATCTTATATGGGTTCAGTCCAGGGTGCCCCAAAACAACTGTAACAGTAACATCAAAGATCACTGACCACAGATACAATAATAACCTTAACAGATATAATAATAATGAAAAATTTTGAAATATTGCAAGAATTACCAAAATGTGACATGGACACACTATTGGAAAAATGGCACTGATAGGCTTGCTCCATGCAGAGTTGCCATAAACCTTCAATTTGTAAAAAATGCAATATCTGTGGAGTGCAATACAATGAGCTATGCCTGTATGAACCAGGAATCACATTCTATGAAATTGAATTAGAATGAAGCTGAGCCTTCTTAAAGATAGGCCTTGCCAAGAAAAAGAAATTTTTGAAATTCTCTTATCTTCTTATCCCGGCAGCTTTGATCAAAGCATTTCACATAAAGAGGATAAAACCAGACAGTAAGAAGAAGAGGGGAAACCACACATACTCATCCCAGGACATCAAGGGACAGATCTCTGAGCATTTGTATGACTCAACCAGCCAGAAACTGGGCTACCTAAGACAACTTTTTAAATTTATTCATCTTACTAAGTTTACCAGATTAGACTAAAATTTCATGCTTTTTCCAAGCATTTAAAAAAATCAATCCTTCTTTGAAATTCTAATTTATTCTTTATTTATATAAATTTATAGGTATTTTCATTCCTTTAAGCATCCAACAAATATTTATTGAGTGTCTGCCATGCAAAGGGTCCTGAAAATGCAGCAGTGAGTAAGCACAGATAGGGCCCCTGCCCTTGTGGAACTTACTTTCCAGTTGAAGAGAAATAAAAGAAACAGTGAAATATAATTTCAGGCTGTGATAAATTTTGTGAGGAAAAATAACCAAGGTGCCACTCCCTAGTCCTTGTGCCCACTCTGTTCCTACAAGACAGTGTACTTTGTCTTCACATCTCTCTAATTCATCTCCTCTTCTGTTAAAGTCCCTTAACAGCTGCCTGACCCAATTGCTTTCCTTTTCAAGCCCCAGGATGGCTCATACTGCCTGATGCCCCTTCCAGTCATCCCACTACCTGTCTAACCTGTTCCTGAACATAACGCCTCCCTCCCATCACGTCAACCCTTCCAAACCTCCATAAAATCAGACTATATGCCCCTTCTCTGTTCACTCATCCCAGAATATACACTCTTCCCTCTTCTCCTCCCTCTCTTCCTAAATCCAGCTATTTCATTAGGTTCTGACCAGTTACTTGCATGCCTAGTTCCATGAAGCAGCCAGCTCACACTGATCTTTCACAATGAGAGAGAGAAAGGAAGGAAGGAAGGAAGGAAGGAAGGAAGGAAGGAAGGAAGGAAGGAAGGAAGGGAAATCAACAAAGCTGAGCCTTCAGTTTTCTAGTATTAGAGGTAAATATTATTCCAACATGAGCTAAACAAAGACCAGGTAAAAGACTAGAGTCTAGTGAGGTATCAACCACTAACTTATTACATGGCCTTGGACAGATCACAATCTCTTGTAGGTGCAGGCTGTGGAGAGATCAGCTGCTTCTCCCTGTGAGAAACTGGGTTCCTTAGATAGTTGTCGCCACAGAGGATAAGAAATTAATAGGAAATAGAGAGAATAAAAGAATACACAGAGATGAAGGTATAGTTTTACAGGTTTATGTAAAGCAGGGGTACTCAGGAGTCTACACTACATCTCTGCCAGTAGTGCAGCCTCAAGGTTAGACTCACATAGGTTTTTATAGTCACAGATATCAATTATTAGTTGTCAGGGTAAGAGATTTACATAATAACAGGTGGTGCAGTTGCTATGGGTAACAGATTTACATATCAACAGGTAGTTTTGGGATGGGTTAAACATTTTTTCAAAGGGCTTCTAACCAATTCTAATCTATTCTATCTATGTGAACAAACAGTTACAAAATCTTTCAAGGACTAACTTCTAAGTTCTAAGAGATAGCTATCAATTGACAGAGGAGTAACAAAGAGATATAGTGGCTCTATATTTCTTTTATCTAGTTACTTTGGAATTTTGACAGACAGGAGAAGGCAGGAAGCCCAGCTCTACATTCCAAATGGCTCATAACCACAGGGCAGTGTCTTCGGGCTAGGGCGTTCATTGTCTCCAGTTCCCATCCTGTGAGTCAGGTATTCACCTGTCTTGTCTTTCAAGATCAGGGAGGCATCGCAGACCTGAGATAAGTGAGAAGCCTCATGGAACGCATCCGCACCAGAGCTTTGAGAGCCCTCCCAAGGCGAGGCAGCCCTTGATATGCAAACTAACAAGTTCACATATTCCTTCAGGACAAAACTCTGCAAACTCCTGTTTCTGTCTTTAATATAGCAATATTGGGCAATACAATAAAATAATGATCTTATGAGCCACATCTCATTAATTCCTCAATCATTTTTCCTCAACAATCTCTGTGGATCCCAGTTTCAAATATGCATGGGGTTGATGGTGATTAATACAATTCCAGTACCAATTTATTGCTATTAATGAAATTGAACAGTTATATATAGAGCCCAAACCTAGTTTTTCAGGAAGCATAATTTTCTTTATTGTTGTACCATAAAACATTTCCATTTTGAGTTCCCATCCCACTGATGGAGGAAAATACATAGTTATATGTATCTCTAAAATATAATTGTTTTAGAGTCTCTCCCTATTACCCAATTCCTATAATCATATCTCAGCCCCAGGCCCAGAGAGCACATTGTTTATGGAGGAGGAAGGACAGAGTGTCCAATACTTGTAGCTCATCTGCCCAAGCTGATACCTGCTACGACACCTCACTCTCATGGTTTCTGGTTCCTGATTCACACAGATCCCAGGTCACTCTCCAAGTATCAGCTGAGTTCTGTCTCAAGGTACTTTCCTTGGGTATGTAAGAAACATGGGACTCTTGTCACCTCTCTCACCCTCTCACAGTTGCAGCCCCCTGTCCTTCTGGAAGGGGCCAGTCCTCCTGAGGGTCCATCCACTAGGTCAGGTTAACACAGTATAACTTCCTTTATGATTTACTTGAAGCCAATTGATTGGGGATCTTAATATACCTGCAAAATTCCTTCTGCCATACAATTTAACATAACTGTGGGCATGTGCATGTGTATGTGCTGTATGTGCAGGATGTGTATACCACAATAACCATGTGAGCTTGGGCAAGATTGTTTATCCTGCTTAACGCCCTCCCCTTCAGTGTGAGCAGGGTGGAAAAACCGTGCCTTCCATTTGACTAGAAATCAAGTTCGGCTCAAGTACAATTAGGGAAAGCTGGTTTCAGAGAATGAATTACGTGGTCCAAGGACACCCATATACATCTGTGAGAGAAATGATCAGAGAGTTTGGTTATGAGCACAACCATCTCACACGCCCTAAGAAACAGACGATGCATAAACAGAGGATGCATATCTAACTTTCGTATTTGGGAAAGAGCAAAGGGCACAGCTCCTCTGTCTTTAGGCGCCTGTAATCAGTCCTGCCAGTGCAGCGTGCATCCCATTGACTGTCAGTACTCAAGAAGAAGGTCTGGTTCACTGAAGAACACCGAAAAAAACAAAAAATACAGTATGAAAAAAATAAGATCCTTTAAAAACACATGAGCACAGAAAAGTGAAAATACTAACTCCAAAGCAAAAACAATACATTGTATTCTTATATTCTCAAGGGGGGAAAAATGTGATCACTTTGACAGTCTCTGCAAACAAGGGAGCTGAGGCCTCTTCCTCAAGTCAAAGGAGCTACTACGTCAAGTTGTCTTAACCAGAAGATTTTGATAATAAACACATTTAATAGAAAACTAATAAGGTACAAAATCAGAATCAACCAAAGGTATTTATTTGAGGTTAGATTTTTAAAAATATTGTTTTGTAAATTCTAATCACATTGAATGGACAAGATGATTTTAAAATACTTTTATTTAATATTACTTAAAATGTGGAATTTTAAAATAAGGGTAGTGTTTTAAAATTTTAACATTTTTATTTATATCACACAAATTTATATTTTTAAAAAATTGGTATAAAACTATTGCCATCTGTCGCTTGCAATGTGACCTGGGTCGATTTACATCAAATCTCCAAATATCAATTTATAAATCTATAAAACAAGGACACTAAGAATTTTAGTGTCAAGTTATATGAAAACTTAACACTCTGAGATCTAATTGAGCTCTTATTAAGTACTACAGAACAAATGCTTGTAACATCTCGCCTATATTTTTAACTAGTCCTAGACACAAATTAAAAGGGACTTGTCTTTTGAAAACCTTAAAATGACAAGCTCATCTGAGACTACACTTTGCAAATCTAGCAAAACATAGTTGATGATGACCTTGAAAACCTCCAATAATATCATTTCATTCAACTTCGTTTCTTTATAACACTGATGAGGAAAAAAATTGCTCCACTGTCTGTGTGGAGGCTGCGTGTTCTTCCCACGTCTGCACGGGTTTCCTCCA
This sequence comes from Lepilemur ruficaudatus, assembly GCA_963574885.1. NCBI lineage: Eukaryota > Metazoa > Chordata > Mammalia > Primates > Lepilemuridae > Lepilemur > Lepilemur ruficaudatus. Next base: position 31,510 of record CAUYRT010065854.1, read on the forward strand.
GGTCCTCCAGTTTCCTCCCACACCCCAGAGTTGTGCACGTTCAGTAAACGGGTGCCTCTCCACCGTCCCCGTGGGCGTGAGTGTGGTGTGTGAGCGCCCGGCCAGGGCTGGCACCCTGAGCTGCCAGAATGTGCTCTGGCCACCTGCCATCCTGAACTCGAATAACACAGTAAATATTTATCTCACTTGTTTTGATTAATCTTCCTTAAATGTATATATAGCTCACATTTATTTCAATGTTTACCGTTGGAAGTGTTTTGATCTTCATTTAGAAGTTTGGTGATTTTTTTGGTGACCAAAAATATGCTGTAGGAACTTAATTAACTCTTGTTTCTATCATGTAGCCTGTGGGAAAATTGGTTTGGTAATACATCGTTTCCCTTAATGCAGCGGTTGCTAAGAAGCTATGGAAGGCGTTAAATGAGGACTTAGGGTACCGTGCTTTGGATGCAAAATTTGCTCTTCGTCATCTGTCAACGTTTAGTATAGCGCTTCTCAAAAGATACAAAAATCAGCAATCCTGTGATATAGCACAAAAAATACGGTGTTTCACTGTTTAAAATTAGAAAGTTATATAAAATTATATTGAACTTATTAATAGTTGTTAAGCAAACACGGCCCGAAGGTGCTACAGCACCCTCGTGATTAAAAATACATGCAATTGAAATTCATTTTGATATGTACATGCTGATACGTAAATGAGAAAGTGTGGGAAAAAATTACCTTAAAATCATGATGAAGGCTGGGCGCGGTGGCTCACGCCTGTAATCCTAGCACTCTGGGAGGCCGAGGCGGGTGGATCGCTCAAGGTCAGGAGTTCGAAACCAGCCTGAGCAAGAGCGAGACCTCATCTCTACTATAAATAGAAAGAAATTGATTGGCCAACTAAAAATTAGCCGGGCATGGTGGCGCATGCCTGTAGTCCCAGCTACTCGAGAGGCTGAGGCAGGAGGATCGCTTGAGCCCAGGAATTTGAGGTTGCTGTGAGCTAGGCTGACGCCACGGCACTCACTCTAGCCCGGGCAGCAGAGTGAGACTCTGTCTCAAAAAAAAAAAAAAAATCATGATGAAAAATAAGTCTCACATCTTTCATTCAATACATTTCCAACTATCTTGAAGCAAGTAGTTGCATATTTTAAATTTGATCAGTATTTCTTCATTAAAGAAATAAAGATTTGCCCTAGG
>CAUYRT010065857.1:0-26012 GCA_963574885.1 Lepilemur ruficaudatus
ATTTTTTACATGTATTTTTAGTTGTCCAATTAATTTCTTTCGATTTATAGTAGAGACGGGGTCTCGCTCTTGCTCAGGCTGGTCTTGAACTCCTGACCTTGAGCTATCCACCCACCTCGGCCTCCCAGAGTGCTAGGATTATAGGCGTGAGCCACCGCACCCGGCCTGGTTCATTTATCTTTAACTGCAAGTGCTTGAAGTGTCAGAAAGCCATCAAAATAGCTTTTCCTATGTATTTTTAGAGTTTAAAATTAACATTTCTATGATACAGAGTGAAACTAGAGAGGTCAAAACTGGCCACTACTAGATTTATAATAGGCCTATCTGGTTTTCTGTTGTTGGAAACCACAAGTGAACAAGGGAATGGCTTGGCTTATGGAATGAATGGAAAATATTCCTTTATTCTTGAAGGGCTGAAGCTACAAGGCTTCTTTCCCTTCTTTCTCTTCTAAATTTCTCTTGCTATTATTCCTTTGTCATTCTTCCTCACTTCTCTGTCTTCCCCATCATAGTTTTTATGTCTTCAAAATTTAGCTTGGATTTGCCGACAAATAAACCTTACCTTGACTACCAGCTTGTCTCTGCCCTTTCAGTTCCGCTGTGCTACGCTTTGCTCTTCTCATGGCCCAGTTTGGCAGCTTTCCTGTTTGTGAGACTTTTAAAACCATATCATGGAGTGTGTCTTTCCTACTAGACTATGGCAATCAAGGTATCAAAAAATGTTTGTTAGTGGGCTTTGACCCAATAAAGAGGTTGCACCAGGAAATGAATCAATCACATCACCAGCACATGTTTACTTAACCTGACTTTTTTCTCACAGTAAGACTTTCCTGAGGAAGGAATTCGTAAGAGTTTTTTTTTTTACATTACAAACTGGCACTTTAACAATACTGAATTAGACTGTAAGGATGTTAATGGACACTTTTCTTTTTGCCAGTCCTGTGGGAGGGATGGAATTGACTGCTTGGGAGGGATGAGGTGACTGGTTTGTGGTGAGGTGTTACACTCACAGTGGTGACAATTGCTAATAAGAGCTAACATTTGTGAGTGTTCGCTGTGTGTCAAGGCCTGTTCTATGCAGTTTTTATGAATGAGCTCACTTAAACCTCTGAATTCCTCCTGTGAGGTAGGTATGACCACTTTCCCCATTCTACAGAAGAAAAAAAAGGATGTCCTGAGAAATTAATTAACTCGCCCCAAATCATACTATTAGTTAGTGGGTAAGTCACATTTCAAACCCAGCTCTGTCTAAACCCAAAATCCCTGCTATACTGGGATTGGTGCTGTCCAATAGAACTTTCTGCAATGATGAAAATGTGCCTCATCTGCTGTATTCAACATAGTAGGCACTAACCAGGTGTGGCTTTTGAGCGCTTGAACTGTGACTGGCTCAACTGAGAAAATTAATTTCTAGTTTCATTTTATTTTAATTAATTTACACTTGAATTTAAACAGCGACATGTGGTTAGGGGCTACTATATTTGACAGCACTGCTGTGGATACTTTTAAAATATTGCTGACTGGAGGCCTTGGCGTGTAGTTCTTAACAAGGAAAACTAGACCAGAAAAATGTGTTTATAGAGGGTGCTAGTCTTTCCACATTTCTAGAGTCTCCCTGACATTTTAAAAAAATAAAGGCTACTTTAAATCGGGTACTATATTGGAAGCAATAGGATACAATTTTTTTAAAAAAGAAATTATTTACTGTTTGCTCTGATTCAAGTACTGCATTAGGCTTTGCACATGCCAAGTGAATGATTCCTGTATCCAGTGAGTTCATTGTCTAAGTAACTTTGTAAAGGATGTCATAAATTTTTTTCCAAGAGTTTCTTTATATGTGATTAGGCAAGTATTTAAATCTCTGCTATCTAATACTTTGCAGTATTTTGCTTTTAATTTTTAATACTTTAATTTTTTGAATAGGTAACATAGTCTCATGGCTTAAATTGCAGAAGGTACAAAGTGCTTTATAATTCTCTTCTATAGATACGACCAGTGCTGTCATTTTCTAGCATGTGCCCTTATGCATGTTTTGTGCACACACAAGCAAATGCACATATATATTTAACCCTTCCCCTTTTTGAAAACAAATACACACTGATAAGTAACCTTGCTCTTTTCATTTAAAAATTATACCTTGGGTTCTTTTTTATACTAGTATTTAAAAAAACCTTCTCATTATTTTCTGTGTATGCATGATATTCCATTGTGTGGATATGTTAAAATTTATTTAGGCAGTCCCCTAGGGATGGACATTTAGGTGGTTTTAATTCTTTTGCTATTAAAGGAAATGTTGACAGGAGTAACTTCAGTAATTATACTCTAATGTAAACTAGAATGGACTGCACTCACATTTCCCAAGCATATTCCACAGAATAAAAATCTTATGAGATGTTCAATATAAAAAAAGTATTCTATGGCTAAATAACTTTGGGTTACTCTGAGTATTTGTTGGAGGTTCATAGTACACATTGTCAAATTAAAGGAAGTCCTGTGATGTTCTGTTTCAATTTCCAAGTGTTTGTCAACCTAATTTTTTTTTTTAAGTAGTACAATACATTATTTTTGTAGGTCAGGTTTCTTGGGAAGCAGGCTATGGGATAGAAATGTACACACAAGAGGCATGTTCTCAGGAACACCACTTGATGGAAGTGAGGGCAGATGAAAACAAGGTGGGCAAAGGGAGAATTGGAACTGTAATGCGGTTGCAAACAGAAGCCTCAGTGGATCCCATGGAGAGTTCTCTGGAGCTGGGATGGCATTTCTCCCATGTTCCAACTCCAAGGAAGGAGGCCAGACTTTTGGGGGCAGAGAGTGATGGTAGCTTTCTTCCACTGACGGCATTTCTGAGAAGGCCCTCAGCTATGAGCTGTCAGCTGATATGATGAGTACCTCATTGTTCACTACAACTCTGACTCCGAATAGCATCTTCATGCCTTTTTTTTTGAGTCTGGATCTTGCTTTGTCACCCAGGCTGGAGTACAGTGGCATGATCATAGCTCACTGAAGGCTCAAACTCCTGGGTTCAAGTGATCTTCTTGCCTCAGCCTCCCAAGTAGCTAGGACTGCAGGTGCACACCACTATGACTGGCTAATTAAAAAAAAAAAAATTGTAGAGACAGGGTTTTGCTATGTTGCCCAGGCTGATCTTGAACTCCTGGCCTCAAGGGATCCTCCTGTCTCAGCTTCGCAAAGTACTGGGATTATAGGTGTGAGCTACTGTGCCTGGCCATTTTCAAGTTTGCAAGGAAATGCTTATCAGTTCCTAGGTAGCCCTGGTGGTCACAGCAAGTCACTTGGTCTCTTCGGGACACAGTTTCTTGCTCTATGAAATATGGATGCTGAGCTGAAAGTTCCTTAGAGTTTCTAAAATTCTTTGTTTCTAGTTCCATTTAAATATCTACTAACCAAATCCCAGAGTCAGCAATAAGTTTTCCCAAATACATACTTGGCCACAGAAATCAATGATGTGCATAGATCAGCCCTAATGTTTTAATATTACTGCTGTGCAGTTATGGAGAAAGTGCTTTCAAATATATGTCACTTAACTTGGAGCAGACTTTTGGGGCAAAATGCCATAAGAGCTGAGTAAGACTTTTGTGTTTATTAAATATTTTGGCTACCTCTTGTCAGGTGTTTGCTGAAGAAGCTAGCCTTCTATTTTCCTAGGAACATTAGCCCATATTGCTAATAATTGAAGGATCAAATTGGCATAGGGTATAAAGAGGAGCCCAACTGGCTTTAAAACAGTTTTAAGTGCTCTTATTTATCCTCTCTTTAGAAGCTCAGGGAGTAAACAGATGTAGACAAATAGCCATACCAATTTCTCGGTGACCTTCCTTTGGGAAATCAGATAGGACTTCTACATTTGGGACATGTGTGTGGGTTATTCCGCACACCTGCAATGTGATCTCCACACAAGCCCTGTGTGGGTGACTAGGCTTTACCTCTTCCTACCCTCTCAGTTCCAACCCTCTGTGGTCCAGTCCACCACATCTAGTTATCTTAGTCCCTTTGTAAGGGAGGTAGCCTTGATTCATGGGAAATTCACGCAGCTTTGCTAGGTCCAACACTGGAAACAGTCTGCTTTTCTCTGTTATTTTTTTCTGGAGCAGGTAAGTTAAAGGGCAAATCAACTATGCTGTGCTGATGTGATGTCCGGCGAGGGGAGGAGCTATCAGTCTGTATTAGTCAGCCGGGCTACCATCACAAAATACTGTAGACTGAACAGGTTAAACAGTAGGAATTCATTTCTCACAGTTCTGGAAGCTGGGAAGTCCAGCAACAAAGCGCCAGCTGATTCAGGCTTACAGATGGCTGCCTTCTGGCTTCTGGCTGTGTCCTCACATGACAGTGATAGAGAGAGAGGGAGACAGAGAGAGAGAGAGAGAGAGAGAGAGCATGAGCAAACTCTTTGGTGTCTCATCTTACAAAGGCACTAAACCCATCATCAGTGCACCACCCTCATGACCTCATCCTAAGCCTAACTACCCCCTCAAGGCCCCATCTCTAAATATCATCACATTGTGGGTTGGGGCTTGAACATATGAATTTTAGGGGATCATAGTTCAGTCCATGGCATGGTCTGTTTTGTGTGCAGTCCCATGGCACTTCCCATCATGCCCCTGACTGCCCAATCATTACTTCTTGCTCCCTCCGTGGTATAATATTTTAGTCTTCTATATATGGGCCAGAGATGGGTTCTTAGGGCTGGGTTGGTGACTGGAGGTAGTAGAGAGTAGTAGGGGTTTGCCTACTTCTGATTAGCCTTGGAACAGATGTCTGGACTCAGCTACAATATTCTCTTTCGTATGTGGGGCAACTGAGTGCTTTTTTATCCCCAACATTGGGTTCTAGTCACTCATTGTAGAGCAAGATAAATCCACATTCAAAATCCTATAAAAATACCATTCCTCACCCACTCTGTTGAATTCTTAGCCTCTGTAAGATATCATTCTTTAAGGCCACCTCAGAGGTCACCTTCTCACTGAAGTCTCTCCAAGTCCCTCATCTTCCTCTTCCTCATAGAATTCAGTGCCTCTTATACTAGATTTACATGGGGTTCTTTCCACTAGTTGGTGAGTTCCTTAAGAATAAAAACTAATTATTATAACAGCTAGCATTGGTCCCTATACATAGTAAGTTTTGAGTAAATATTTTTTAATAAATAATTTAGGAAGATGCCAATTTGCTGGTATGCATATTGAAAGGATTTTGGGTTTACAAATATGTTATGCTTTAACTAACTCAGTAGTGGTCAGCCATAAGATTATCTAAGATAAAATTATTATTATTGATATAAATATCCTTTATATTATGGATCATACTAAAATTTGATTAAGATGTTTCTTAATTTATTTTATAAAATAAAAGTTAAACGACTTATTTTTTTAAATGACATAAGTCAGACTACCTTTTTTTTTTACTATAAGTTATAGTACCTCAAGGTTTTCCAGTGGTATAATCTGTTGACATATTATATCCATTCAAAATCACATACATCTTGAAATATGATGTTATAATATTGTGTTTTACTGCTGAGTATCTGGAGATTTTGGCACTTTGCTCTTAGAATAGATGTTTACAACTTAATTTCAACATCTTCTTTAAACTTGATCAATAACCTGACATCATGGCCACAGATACATTTGACATGTGCTAAATGAAAAACATTTTACTACAGAGCTGTAGGAAACATTATAGTTTGTTTTAAGTGACAAATGAATATTTGTCCTCCAAAATGAGGTAGCTACAGTTGACATGGAAACAATTTAAATTATGGGAAGTTCTGAAGTTTTTAGAAAAGATTAACCCAAAAACTTCAGTCTTGACTTCTGAGTTTTTTCTATATGAACATTCCTTTGTTTTCTAACATGATGAGGTGTGTAGTAACCATAAGTCTGAGGAAAGAAAGATTATTCAAAATTTCTAATATTTTTATCCCTACCTTTGACTCCTACAGAATTCATTCCAATATAAGGCCATTTGGCTCTTTGAAGCAATGTTCCATCATGTTCCATGCTGGTGATGCTACATGGGACACAGAAGCCAATATTAGGAGATAGACAGCCTATAGAAGGTTGTGTAAGTAAGGTTTTAAAAATTTTATCATGCAATATAGATATTTTTATGTAACAATTTAATTGATAATACTTAAAATGTGGCAAATCAGGTAAAGTTACGGCTACTCTGAGTTTTTTAAATGAGCATTATTATTTTAAAAATATGCTGTTTGTCATAGAAGATTTTAAACTATTTTCTGAGGGCAGAATATATTGCACATAGTAGAGGTGGATGAATTTTTTTCAGAAATTCAGCTAATTTTTTTCTATTTTTAGTTGCCCAGCTAATTTTTTCTATTTTTAGTAGAGACAGGGTCTCACTCTTGCTCAGGCTGTTCTTGAACTCCTGACCTCAAGCCATCCTCCCACCTAGAGTGCTAGGATTAAAGGCTTGAGCCACCACAACCAGCCAATATTTTAGGCTTTGTGAGCCAAATGATCTCTGTTGCAACTAGTCAATTCTGCCCCATTGCTTGAAAGCAGCTATTGAAGGGCTGGGTGTGGCTGTGTCCCAACAGAACTTTATTTACAAAAACAGGTGGCAAGTGAGGTCTGTTCTATGGGTCATAGTTTGCCAATCCTGGGCACGTAAGATGACAAAATTCAGCATCTCACTTTCTGCTACATTACTAGGTTAATTTTGAAAGAACTGAAGTACTTTAAATAATAAATGTAATCCAACTATCTAATTTCTGAATGAATTTATTGATGTGAGGAAATTAGGGAATAATATAGATTAGATTTTTTAATTACCAGTTTGAACTTTTGAAGAATGTTTGGGAACAATATAAGATCAAACACACACATTAGCCTAGGCCTACTCAGGGTCAGGATTATCAATATCACTGTCTTCTACCTCCACATCTTGTCTCATCAGAAAGTCTTCAACAGTAATATCACACATGGAGCTGTCATCTCCTATACTAACAATGCCTTCTTCTAGAAAACCTCCTGAAGCACCTGACTGAGACTGTTTTAGAGTTTCATATATATGTGTGTGTATATATATGTATATATGTATATGTATATGTATATATATATATATATGTAGAAGGAGCACACTCTAAAATAATGATAAAAAAGGACCCTTCAAGGAGTAGAAGTATATACATAAATATATATATAAATACATAAACTAGTACATGGTCATTTATTGTCATTATCAAGTATATATACTATACATAATTGTATATATTAATACTGTACTTTTATAAGACTGGCAGTGCAGTAGGTTTGTTTACACCGCCATTACACATAATGCGTTGTATCCCAATGTTATGGCAGGTACAGTGTCACTAGAAGACAGAAATCTTTAAACTCCCTTATAATCTTATGGGGCCACATTCTTTGTACACGTGCTGTTGACCATGTACTGTACATCATTATGGGGCGCATGACCGTCACAGAAATGTAAACAAATCCAAGCACCTGGCTTCTTATTGGTGAAGTGAATACATACATTTCATTTTTACTGTCAGTTATAATTTCCATTTAACTTTTTCAGACATAATTCTGTAGCATTTATATAGATCAAGACACACAGCAGAGTAAGTAAAGGGGTTAATGGAAACTGAAACTCTTGACAAGAATCTTAAAAGGAAAAAGCTAGTTTCTTTCTTGTTTGGTCATTTTTGGCACCATAAAATAATAAAGGAAATATGAATTGAAAGAAAAAGTATGGAGAAAATGTCCTTTGGGAGTAATTACCTATAAACTGAAACCTACCCCTTAACTTCATATGCTTCCTGGAAATTACTCTGTTTCCTAGAATTTTTATTAAGAATTCCCCCAACTCAAGAGGCAGTTTACTTGCATCTTATGGATATACTTGCATTAGGCATTGCTACCGTTGGGAGCTCAAAGAAGCAGCAGGAGGGAATTTTGGATGTTGAGAGATAGAATTTGGGACATTTTCAGAAATAGCAACATAACTCTGAAGCATGTTGTCACTGAGATATTAATGAAAATGAAGAAAGATTATTTTTTAAAAATTCCATTATGATCAATTCTGGGGCTAATAAGCTATGGCAGGGGGATTTTCTTTGAATGAAATCATGCTTGAAGCATGTAGGAAATTTAAACGGGAATCTCCCCAGTGCCTCAGTAGTAAATGTACTTTGAAGTCCTAAGAAAAGTGTCATGTGCTTTCTGTTTTCCTTTTTATGAATTCTCTCTGATTCCTTGATTTCTTAGTTTTAGTTTCTTTTGTTGTGATACTTTAAAATAGAGGCATTTTGATTGGTTACTTTTTAGTGGCCAAGGAGAGCTATTTGTGTCTGATGTGAGAGAAGGCTGAGAATTTAGGCTACGTAGAAGTGAAGACCTCAAGTAAGTCTTGCAGTTTGCATAGTAAAAGGAGGCAGGCAATGAAGTGTCATTTGTTCCTTGGTGAGGCCCTCTGTTACCGTAACATGGACCCAGAAAGGCACCATTTGTATATAGGATGTTCCCTTGAAAGAAGCTTTTATTTTCGATAATCAATTGGGAAGCATAAGAGGCTCCATGGTAAAGAAACCTTGGCTGTGATGACATTTGTACTAACCAAATCTCACTTGTAGTGTTTATGGTGATTTCTTTTTGTATTTCTTACATTCAGAGAATAAATGTATTTATAAAAAGGAATTTGGGTATACAGTAGGTTAATAGAGATCTCACTTGTGTTTACTTTAACTCAAAGACCCTCGTCTTATAATATTTTAGCCAGGGATGCCACCTACACGCTTGGGTGACCTTCGGGTACCATCTTTAACTCAATTTGCTTAAAGCTTTTCATTTTATTTCTTATTATCTTTCTAATTATCAAAGTAATATGTGTTCATTATAGTAAGAGAGGAAACTACAGAAAAGTGTAAAGGGGGAAAATATCACCAGTTATGTAGTTACTAAGAGGCAACTTATTACATGATTCTTTCAGGGTTATGTTGTCTGTATGGTTGATATGAAAAAGATTGAAAACTGGCCTTGTGGCTTTGCTTGTTTAACAGTAAATTCTGACATTTCCCTGTAACATTACTAAGGGAAGTGAATATTATTTTAGTGTGTATATGATACTGCAATTTAAAATGTATCCCAATGTATCGTTAATTTTTCTAATTTGAGTTATTAAAAATAATATTTCAGTGAATATATTTATGCATACATTTTCATCCAGACTTCTGACAATTGTGTTAGGAAAATTTCTTAGGAGAGGAATTAAAATATCTAAAATTATAAATATTTTAATGGTGCTCAACACATATTCCAAAAAATATGTACGAATTTATATCTTTGTCATCTCTGCACATTCATCATCTCTGTGTGACCCTTGGTGACATTGCATCCACCAGTGCTGACATTGAACAGTCCTTTCTGGGTCTATGAGGAATAGGGCAGTATTTTATGCTAAATGTAATTCTCTTAGAAACCATAAGAAAACAGGGAGAATAGCATTGGATGGAGACCCACACACTAAGTCTAGCAAAATTGAGAGAAAGTGAAAAAACATAAAATTCAGAACACGTCAGTGTAGGCAAAAGCAACTGAGGCTAGCAGTATTTATCCAGGAGATGCTGCTGGGACTGCAGAGAAGAACGGGACTGTGGAGGGGACACAGTGATGGCAGATGGCAGTGATCATCAGCAGTTAAGTATTCCACGAAGGAAAGAGCCCTGTTCTGAATGGGAACTAAACTCGAACAGGGTGTCATTGCTGGGAGAAATGGAGAAAGATGCCTTTGTCCCCATAGGTGGCAGATCTCAGAATGCACATCTTTAGAAAAGGCAGGAAATGCAATGGAAGGAAAGGATTGTATCTCTTGGTGGTGGCAGCTTCCAGTGAGGAAGTTGGAGGAGCTCAAGGGGTGTATGTGACGTCCCTTGTAAATGCTGGTGGACTTCACAGGGTGCATCCTGGCAGGTAGAGTCGGACTCCTGCCTGCACTATGCACATCTTGTCTGGGGTTTTTCTGCCCACATGGAAATGTGGACAAGTTAACAGCCTGTGTGGCTTATCTTTGACCAGTGGGATACAGGAGTGTGCAACACATTATCCCCTTTTCTCTGCCTGGGCAGGACTCCTTAAGGTGCAGTTTGTGTGTCTCTGTGCACTTAGAAATGGCCAGCTGTGCAGCACTTCCTCCTGCTTTCCTAGAATTGAACTCCTTATAAAAGACTTTTCTGTGTCTAATGATGACGTCATACCTTTTGTTCTTCTGATTTCCATGGGTTGTTTAAAAAATGTATTACTTAGTTTTCAAGCAATTGAGGATTCCCTAGTTAGTTGCCCTTTTTGTTTATCGATTTCACAGCCAGAATTCTGTCAGAGAGTAAAGCATTGAATAATTTTAATCTTTTTAATTTTGTAATGACTTGCTTTATGGCCCAAGATATGGTAACTTGGCGAATGTTCTAAGAAGACTTGGAAAAAAGTGTGGATTTTGCTGTCATTGAGTACAAGGTACCCTACTTATCAGATAGAGCAAGTCTATTGCTTTACTAGACCTATTTGATCCTTGCCTAATTATTCTTTTACTGTTGGTTCTATCAGCTTTTGTAAGACATGATGTAAAATCACCGAAAATGATGGTGAATTTGCCTATAAAATTTAAAACTATGATTTTAGGAGACTATAGATTTTAGATTGTGATATCCCCTTAGTAGATTGATTCTTCGTGGTTAAGAAATGCCCCCACCCGTATCTCTAATAACACTTGCCATAAAGCCTGCCTTGATACTAACGTAGCTACTCCTGTGTATTTCATTTAGTGTTTGTGTGATATACATTTCCCTTTCTATTTACTGTTTACTTGCAGCCTTAATTTGTCTTTAAGCTATACACATGTCTCTTGTGAACAGCATGTAGTTATGTTTTATGTTTTTGTTTTCATTTCAGCCTAACAATCTTAGTCTTTTTCTGAGTATTTAGTTCATTATCATTACAGGTATAGTGATGTTTGTATTCATTCTTTTATTTTTTTCTGTTTGACCCTGCTTTTTATTCCTTTCTTGTTGTTACTTACATATTACAGCGTGCATACTTTTTATATTACATTCTATCTAATGATTTTTTTTTAAAAGAAGAGATCATTGCAGTTTGATTTAAGCTCTTCCAGAGGAATAAAAACTTCAAATTGTTTTCATGACATCAAAATGTCATTGATGTCTACGCTTGGTCAAAATTTCACAAGAAAACTATTTCTCAGTTTCGTTTATGAATATCAGTGCAAAACTAGTAAATTAATAGCAGAAAAATCCAGCAACTCATTACAAAAGTAATATATAATGTCAGAGTAGAGTTCATTTTGGGAATGAAAGATTATGAACTCTATTAAAATAATTCACTGTATTAATTGATGTAAGGGAAAAATCTTATGTTAATTTCTACAGATGCTGAATATTTATTTGACAAAATTCAACAGTCACTGTGGATGTCTGGAAAAAATACACCTCAATAAAGTAAGAGTTAAACACTTTATAATCAGGGTAAACTGACAAACTATGTTGTAGGGGCAGAAAGGGGGTGGTCCCTTTCCTCCCTACCATAAGGGTCGCAGCAGACACCTTTACAACGAAAGACAAGTGAACAAGAGAAAAACATAACATATTTATTTGATCATGGTTTTTTGTGACATGAGAGCCTTCAGAAATGAAGACCCAAAGATCAGGATGAAGTATCCATTTTTATGCCTATCTTTGGGGCTTTTAGGGAGGAAACTTTATTGGCTAGGTGTGATTGAAACATGAACAGCCATGTGGAACTGTGCTTAGACCAAAAGTGTATGACCCAGCAAGGCCTATCTGTTTAGATTTGGTGGCGGGGGGGGCCTCTCTGTGCAGCCTTTCTTCCTCCCTGGTAAGGGGTGTGACCCCTCTGGAATGAGTATCTTAATTTCCGTATAGCCAGCTGTTCCCCAGAAAGGTGGGGGAAGGTTACAGTAATATTTTTGGATTTTATGGCTGGCTTTGGGGAAAGGAGTTCTGGTTTCTGTGACTTGCTTTAGGGAAGAGGGATTCTAGTTCCTATGGCTTGGCTCAAGGGAGAATAAGATTGAGAGACAAGAGAGCAGGAGAAGGTCAGAGAAAAACTTTGCTTCTGAGGCCTTCATTTTGGAGTATCATATTCTGCGCTCCAACATTGCGCACACACACGCAGAGAGACATACAGTCTCAGCCCAAAGACAGTAGTATCATAATTAGTGGCAAAACACTAGAGGTGTTTCTACTATTTCTGCTAAAAGTACAATGAGATCAGTATGGACAGCTCTCTACCCTGCTAGTGGTGCTGTAGCAGAGATATTAATTAGCCAACAAAAGAAACAAGAGGAGGAAATTTGAGCTCTGAAACATAAACACATGAAAGTAAAACTATTATGTTTTTATGACTTAACATTTAGAAATCCCAAAAGAATCTAACTGAAAATTTCTAACCATTACTCAATTCTGACATCTAAAATAGGGAAAAAAGATAAATCTGACTCATTAAAAAATTCTTTGATTGGCAAAGAAACAATTCTGGGGAAATCTCAAAAAGATTGAGAAACTGGGAAAAAATATTTACTTCTCAAATCATCAAGCTTTTCTCCCTATTATTTATTAAGAGCTTTTAGAAATTGTGGGGGTGTGGGGAAGTACAAAGCAATATAGCAGTGGGCAAGGAACATGAATAGACAGTTTGTGTAAAAAGAAATTCAAATAGCCCTTCAATTCGGAAAAAGATATTCAGTCCCATATAAGATGCTAGTTGTTATTTAGTGTTATTTAAGAAATGAGGTAATGTAAGTATATATTTCTAAATTTGCTTGCATTTCATAAGGAAACTTTCAAGGATGCACAGGAACTAGTAGAAATTATTGCCTAAAGCGATGAGGATGGAGGGAAAATATAGTTAATAGAACAAGAATTGGAACATGGTTTCTACATGAATGACTTTTCATATTGTTTTATTTCTCAACCATGTGAATATGTTACCTTTACAGAAAAAAATAATAAAATGCAAATTTGCAAATTTTTTTTTGTGAAGTGAGAAATTTCATCTCTCTTAATTACTGTGTAAGTTGAATTATTTAAAGTGTTCATTTGCTATTAGTAGTTTCATTCCTTGAAATTACCTGTTCAAGTTCTTTATATTTAAAGGTAGTTTTGTTTTTCTTACCAAATTTTATAATCCCTTAATATGTTAAGGAACCAGTACATTTTAACATTTATTGCACTCTTTTTTTAGTCTATTCATCTTATCATTTTCCTTATTATACATTAACTTACAGAACTTAATCATTTTTATTTTGTCAAATCCATCAATCTTTGTTAACTTTTCAAAAATATTAAAGTCCGATCAGAAATCAGATAAATATTTACTTACATTTTTTCTAGATGTCTTTATTTTTTTTAAAAAAAGCTGGAATTTATTTGTCAAATGATGTGAGATGAGGATATAGATTTCTCAAAGAGCCTACTGAATGCTTCACAGAATCTTTGTTAAGTAATTACTCTTCCCTTACCTGCTGCTTCAAGATTCCGAGCTATAGTACTTCACTGAGTAATGTATCAATACTTTAGTATTGATAGCTCAAAGTTACTTTTATTTTGTGGTCAATTTTGCCATCTACTAGATATAGTTCCTCTTTATTCCTTTTCTATTTAAAAACTAATTTCACCAGTGTTTTTTTTCCAGATGAACTTGAAGGTCATGGTGTTAACCTTGCTTCCTATGTCAATTCTTATATGCCCATTTCTCTTCCAATTGTTTTCCTTATGAAATAATTTGCAAGAAAATGTTATCTCTGTTAACATATAGTGTGTCCATCCACAAATGAAGTATGCTTCTCAAATTATTTAACTGTCCTTTTTGCTTTTCAATCTAGTTTTATTGATTTCTTTCCAGTGCATTCCTTATCATACTCATTCCTAAGTGTCGTATGTTTCTAATGTGGATTAGACAATTTCCCCTACATATGCTTAGATTTGTAATGGTGAATATGAAAGTTGTTGATTGCTATGTTTTTATTTATTATTTATTTTGTTCTACATCCTCTCACAGAACTTGGTATTTTAATTTTTGTATCCTCTCTGGTGTTAATAATTTGCTTAGCTTCGTTAATTTATAATTGGAGAATCCACAAGTAATGTTCATTTTGTTTTCTCCTTTTGAATAGTTATAAGTATAATTTCTTATTTTTCTGCCTTGTTTGCAAAAGAATGGGAACCCAGGTATCTTATTCTTATTCCTGAATACAATGGGGATACTATAGTGATTTACTAGTAGATTTGAAGTTGTTATTAATTTAAGGAAGATTTGATCTTATTGAGAACTGTCATTCTATTCCTTTCATTAAGAACTTACTACTTTTTTCAAAACAGACTGGGTGCTGAACTGTGTCATTTGTGCCCTGTTAGAGCACTGTTGGTTTAGTGTTTAGAGGATGGGGCTGGCCATGACTCCACCATGTAGCAGTGTTGTGTGACAACCTTGGGTGACCTGCTTGTGCTTTGAGTGTCACCACTTTTCACCATATGTAAAAATGAGATGGTAATCATATCTGCCTCACTGGGGTTCTATAAGTGACACATGAGCTACAGCCTTTAATGTGTTTTGTGTGGCACTTGGAATATATCATAGTGGGCATTCCATAAGCAATAGCAATTATTGTCATCAGTTGAGATGATGCTATGATTTTTCTATGGGACAACTTAAGATGAAAGATTTTGAGCAAAGCAAATCTAACTGGAATCTCAGAGAACAGTGGCTCATCCTACAAAGAACACCCATCTGTCCACCTGTGTTTGAACACCTGTGATATTATGATATGTATTCTTTCATTTTTGTCCATGGTTCCTGGTTCATAACTTCTGTAGTCCTTATTATTTCCTAAGTGATTAAAGCAATAAGCACATCTTTCGTTAAAGCATTCTTGGTTTCTGAAGCAGCTTCCAAACAGCTTCAGAGTAAAAAAGGTTAAAGACAGTCTTTTGTTATAATGTTGGGCACTTTAGGCCTCAGAAGCAGGCCTCAGAAAGGAGAATCGATCTCTCTCGCACCTTCTCCTGCCCTCCTTTCGCTTGCTCCCTTTGCTTTCCAAGGCAGGCCACAGAAAGTAAAAATATAATCTTCTCCCCTTTCTGTCTTAGAGCTGGCCATAAAGAAATTCTCTGACCTACGTTGCACCAGCTCCATGGCCTGGGTAGGCAGATGCATGATCTGCCTCTCTGTCTCACCACTGTCCTCGGGCTCATCACTTTCAGTTCAGATAGACACTGTTGTTTTCTAACCTGCCATAACGGAACTGAAGACTGAATCTAGCCACTGTCTGCCAAGATGGCCTCAGAGTGAAACTTCTTTCCTCAGCCTGAAACAGCCAGCTTTGTGGCCTGCCTGCACTCCGCTGCAGGAAACTGCCACTCCTGAAAGGGAGGAGGAGAGGCCCTGCCATATGGGGGGCATGATGTCAGTAAGGGCATAGCCATGCCTTATGCCCTGGAATGACACCCTCCCATGCACCGGTGCAAAGCCTCCACAGGAACAGCTGCATCTGCAGTGGATGCTGGGGAGGAGGAGAAGTCCCAAGCACTAGTGATGCCTGATCGTTGGGGCAGAACTGCTCTTCTCCCTTACAGATCAAGGTTGCACCTGCAGCTCCACTAAGAGTAGAGCAGACACCCTCTGCTCACTGCTCACTAGGATGGGACTCTCAATGAAAGAGAGTGCATGCACTAATCTCCTTTGTCCAAGGGGACACCCCAGCATGCTGCACTTTTCCTCTCCCTTAGGGGCAGCCTACCCTGAATGTTAGAACTCTAGGAGTCCTGCTGTTTCCCTGGGACCTCCCAGCTCCCTGTGACTGCTGCGGTCTGAGTGGGTGCTGGGGAATTTTTGCTGGGGATCCAGTGAGGTGGAGACACAAGGGCTGAAATTCCCTGGGCAAGATAGCTGTAGAAACGCTGCCAGTCCTTGAAGGGAGGGGCGTGGGCCCCACTCTCCATGCAAGCCTGGGCACGGTGGGCACACCATCAGTAGGGGTGCAGCTTCCCCAAATGACCATCCCGCAGCGCACCCAGGCCAACTCCCCACAGGATCAGTCACGGCTGCGTCTACAGCAGTGGGCAGTGAGTGGAGAAGTCCCTGTCTCCATGTCCATTCCTATGCTCCGGTGCCACTTGGCCTCTGGAGTGGACCCACTCTTTTCCTCGACCCAGTTCCACACCTGTGTCTCTGCTTGGAAGACTGCAGACACCTTTGGCTTGTAAGAGTGGAGCTCCCATGCAGGGGAGGGCATATGCTCTGGTTTCCTTTGCCAAGGTTGACTTGGACGCTGCACTCTCCTTTCCCTTAGGGACAACCTGCTCTGAGTATTAGAACTTTAAGAATTCTGCAGTTTCACTGGCATCTGCCAGAACCTTGTCGCTGCTACAGAACAAGTGAACCCTGGGGAATGTTTTCAGGGGATCCAGTGATGTGGAGATAGAGGGGCTGAGACTCCTTGGGCAGGACAGAGGCCCACAGTGGGTGCATGGGCAGTATGGCACCTGCTTCCTCAACTCGGGTCTAGGGGGAGAGCAAGTGACCATGCATGGGCTAGCAGCTCATGCTCTTCCCTTAAGAAGTTCCTAAATCCCCATCCACAACAGTGCTTGGGCTGTGAGGTTCTGGAACAGTTCTGGAACCAGCAGTCTGCTCCATAGGTGAGGGGAGTAGAAAGAAACACCCCTGCCTCCTCTCCCTCCGGCTCTTCCTCGGAGCCAGCAGCACCAGGCCCCTATCCCCGGCCAGACAAAGAGGGTGGGTTGAGTCCCAGACGACTTCAGTCGGGACTGAAACACTCCCATCAGACCACCTTTTCCAGAGGACTCCAAGTTTTTCAGGGATCAATCACTGCCAAACTCTTGCTTCCTTCTTATTTTATACCCATGCTTCTTTCTGTGGGTCCTCTGGTAAATTTTGACTCTCTTCCCTCAGTGTTCCACGTGGGCCACTGCTTATTTACCTGTAACCTTGATTCTTTTTTCTAAGGAGAGCTGATGACTGATATCTGTAATCAGCTATCTTGAAGAAAAACCTGTTGTTAATTATATAAATATTTAAATTGAAAGAGTTTTCATTCCAAAATAGATTTTATAAAATCATGTCCTACTTATTCTGAGCCTTGTAAAGTTACTTTCCAAGGACTTCCATCAACTAGTTATAAAAGTAAATACAATGAATATAGATTTTAAAAATATATTAATTAGAATTTAAAATAGTGGCTTCAGAAAATTCCCAATTTTATAATTCTATGGAAATTAATGCAAAATAATTATTACATTATAAATGCAATATGTAATGCACTGCAAAATAAAATAAATTTGACTTGCTGGATATCACAGAAGCAAAAAACAATCTTTGGTTTGTAAGAGTGTCGTGACACGTGGTGGAATGAAACAGGCTCTACAAGTTGCAGCAAGCTGCATTTGGTGTTAAGGAATTGGGATATTTATGCCTTAACTATGGAATTAGAGGGGATTTTTTAAAAAATTGATGAAAATAAATGCATTACAGATAGAACTTAAATAAAAACAGTTTTGAGGTCTCTAATTCCATCCAAATTAACCAAAATCAATGGCACAATTTGAAGAAGCCTCTTAAACTGGCCATAATTAATGATTCCATTAATTCCCTTAATTCAAGTAGATCACTGGAGTTTTAGTGTATTTTCCTAATGGAGTTTTATTGATTGTAAATTTAGCCAACACATTTTGCTTTTCACAACAGATTTATAGAAATAGAGATTCATTTTTCCCCATACAACCTAGAGATTATTGTATTTCTTTTATTTAAGATGATGCCTTATTACCCCAGTTAAAATGGCTTTTATTCAGATGAACTTGTGGTATCTGCAGAGTGTTCCTTTCATGTATGTAAATGCAGAGTTCAGATTACAGAAAGTAGTTTTAAATTCGACATTATGTCTAGTTTCAAGTACCTTCGTACCTGAAGTGCTTGAGAGAAGTATTGACAAATTGGATTTTACTGAGACAAGCACAACCAGGCATATAACATATCTATGTACTAATTCAAGCAAAAAGTAGCTGAAAGACCTTGAAGGGGCTGGGCTGCACATGAGGGTGGCTGTGTTTATATTATAGTTGTCTTAAATATTTAAAATAATAGATGAAGGAGCAGATTCATTAATCCAACATCCTATCCATCTATTCATCCTTTAAGAAATAACCTTCTCTATGCTAGTCGTCATGTGTATACCAGCGATACAAACATGAGTAATGTAACACTCACCTAAAGAAGCTCATAAATTAATGGGGGGTTGCAGAGTGTTGTCGGTACACTTGTTAGCTAGATAAACTAATCAGCTTTTGTCCCCTCCTCTACAAGCCTGAATAATACTATCTAGTTCATAAGGTTATCCCTAGTGGCAAAGAAGGCTGTGGAAAGTGCTACAAAATGCTATAGAATGTTAGAGACTTTATATCATAAACTGAAGGATTTCTTGATAAGAGATTGCTAGCGCATATTTTCCAAATCTTCTGATTTAAAAGTTTAGAGTGAATCAGTTATCTGTTGTTGTGTGACAAACCATCCAAAACTTAGTGTCTTAAAAACCATAACATTTATTTTTTATGATTTTGTTAATTGACTGAGTGATTTTTTTTGGTCTTGTTTGGGTCTTGTTTGGGCTCATTCAAGATTTTCTCACTCACGTCTGGGGCCTTGGGGATGGCTGTGGTCCGAGCTTCCCTTATCATGTAGTTTCTTCATTCAGTAGTCTAGCTGGATTTCTTACATGGCAGCAGAAATATTCAAAGATGGAAAAAATAGAGGGGCAAGGTCTTTTAAGTCCAAGCCTTGGAATTCACGCATTCTTTGATATGCCTTATTCTCTTTGTCACAGCTAGGAATAGGGGTGGTACCTGTGTAGATTCCAGGGGACCGGAAATAGACTCCACCTCTTGATAAGAGAACTGGCAAAGTCACATTGAAAAAGGGCACATGGGGTGGAAGGGATTGTTGTTGTCATCTTTACAAATAATCTAGCACATATACACATGGCAAGTTTTAATTTCCTGTTTGGTAAAACGTAAATAATTTATTTTTCTATATATAATGGTTAATAGCTACATTTATTTATTTGCTTTTATATTTCAATAATTATTACTAGCAAGCAAATAATAGTATGAAAAAGACATAATTTAAGTACTCTTTTATAGTTCATAGTAATTATTGTTTTAATTAAAGAAATTTTGCCCCGAATTCTAGCCCATGTGTTATGAGTGAAGGATTTGTCTGTGTCTATGAGAAAATCCAGTAGTTGGAGCATTCTCAAATCTTGTTGCTTTATCATTACACTATCTGCAATGTTTCAGAAATAAGAGATACATTCTGTCATTTAATATCTGTTATTTTTATTCATTCATGACAAGGAGGTAAAATAAATGTTTTAATTCAGTGTTCGTGTTATCTCAGTGCATAACCAAGGATTAGAAAGCATAGATTTGGGGTATGGAATTGTTTTCTTTTTTATTTTAATCTAGTAGTTTCAATGTCATTTCTAACTATATAGTCTTATTTTCGAATGCCTTGCAACAAAATATTATTTTATTGCATTGATCTGTGTTTGTTGTTTTTTAGTCTCAGTGACTTCAAATTTATATACTACAGTCTCTTGAGGGTATGTATGACAAAAGTGAAAACACAAACTTGTCCATTTTGCTAAAAATAGGGGATTTCAAACATTTGAGTGTAGCAAGAATTCTACATTGAAAAATACTTACAACATTGAGATGGAACTGTAGACTTTAAATACATAAGGTAGTGATAATAAAGAAAAATATACCAGTTTATAGATGATTATGTATATTGATAATAGTCTCTAGCTATAGGGAATGTCTTTCAATTTCTTGAAACTGCAACCAAGTTTCTTATCTTTTGGTCTTAGATATGCTGCCCCCTCAGCTGGGAACATTCCAGACTGCTCTCTCTGTGAATGTCTCCTTTCCTTGTAGGTCCCAATTTCAATGTCATTTCCTCCAGAAAGTCTTTTCTTGGCCAGACACCTGTCTTGCATGTTTGCATAGCACCCTTCTCTATAACCTCCCACTTTTATATAGTTGCTATAGGTTTGTCTGTCTTCCTCACTGGACTGTGAGCTCAATGAGGGCAGGCATGACATTGACCTTGTTCATGATGTATCTTCACTTCTTAACATAGCAGTTAGAAGTAGTGGATAATAGATATTTGCTGAATGAATTAATTTGGGGTAGACTATAATAAAATTCTCCTCTTTCCTTTATGTATTTTTCATTCAAATAAAAATTCAATGGAAACCCTCTTTTCTGTATCAGGGCCAATAGTTTGGCATTGAAACAAAAAAAGCAGGCAATGATTTATCTTTTCATTGTGTACAACAAAGTGAACAGTCTGCTTTGTAAGTATCTACCTGATCTCTCCTTAAATAGTAATTTTATATGATCAAGGATATGATTTTTCTTGATTTATTTTGTATCTTTTGCAGTTCCCTAGCACATTACTGTGGGAATTAAGGTCATCCACTTCAAATACCTCAATTATGCCTTTGTTATAATGCCTCATTTCTATACTATCTACTTTGATCATAATACTGCTAACTACAGTTTCTGGGGTTTCCTTTTACCATCTACAACAGTGGTCCCCAGCCTTTTTGGCACCAGGGACCAGTTTCATGGAAGACAATTTTTCCACAATGATTTTGGGATGATTTAAGTGTATTACATTTATTGTGCACTTTATACTATTATTATTACATTGTAATATATAATTAAATAATTATACAATTCACCATAATGTAGAATCAGTGGGAGCGCTGAGCTTGTTTTCCTGCAACTAATGCTGCCACTGATCTGACAGGAGGCGGAGCTTAGGTGGTGATGCCAGCGATGGGCAGCAGCTGTAAATACAGATGAAGCTTTGCTTGCTCGCTCACCTGCCGCTCACCTCCTGCTGTGCAGCCCAGTTCCTAACAGGCGACAGACAAGTACCGGTCCACAACCCGGGGGTTAGGGACCACAGCACTAGAAAAATGACCTCATTGCCCCAGTATCTACAGAGCTCTCCACTTTTACATACAATTTCTTTGACTATCTCTGCCTCTTGCAACACACGTGAGATAGTGTGTTTATTACCATCTTGCAGTACATTTTGATTCACATTCTGTAGTTTGTCACCTTTCCCCAACTTCTGTGCATTTATCTCATATGTATAAAACTGGTTCATTCATTCTGACAGCAGTAGAATAGATTTCACTTCCTTTTAAATTTCATTATATGGATTATTCCCTCCAAAAACAAGCATTCTAGTTCTTTTAACCCATTCCTAATATTCCAG
Source organism: Lepilemur ruficaudatus (assembly GCA_963574885.1). NCBI lineage: Eukaryota > Metazoa > Chordata > Mammalia > Primates > Lepilemuridae > Lepilemur > Lepilemur ruficaudatus. The sequence goes on from CAUYRT010065857.1 coordinate 21,384, forward strand.
CATAATTAATGATTTACCCTTTTCTTTCAATCCACATTTGTACTTTCATAACTATGAATTATTTGGACCAGCTAGACAGTGTAAGCAAATTGAACATTCACAGAGCATTTGGTCTTTCTTGTCTGGGTTGTGAAATTTAGAAAGTTCAGCTAGAGTTGAGTTAGAATTGTAGATTTGCAGAAGTTTCATGTATTTCTTCAGTTGGTCTTTATTGAAATAGCTAACCACAGCCTAGCTAACCACAGCAGTCCCCAATCTTTTTGACACCAGGCAGTGGTTTCGTGGAAGACAGTTTTTCCACGGATAGCATAAGGGGTAGGGGGAAGGTGTCAACCACATTGGCTCCATCTCAGATCATCAGGTGTTGGATTCTCATGGGGAGCGGGCAACCTGGATCCCTTACTTGCCCAGTCTGCAGTGGGGTTCTGATGCCGCCACTGATCTGATAGGAGCTGGGACTCAGGCAGTCATGTGAGCGATGGGGAATGGCTGTGGGTACAGGTGGGGCTTTGCTTGCTTGCCTGCTACTGGCCTGCTGTGCCACCCGGTTCCTGGGGGGCTGCGGCCAGGTGCCATCCGAGGCCTGGGGATTGGGGACTGCCAGCCGAGAGTACTTATGACTTGTTTTTACTTACTAAGATCTTAGTCCCTTTTAAGAATGTCTAATTGGGGTTATTATTTCCTTTTTTTTTTTTTAGGTTTTGGTTTTTTATGCTCAAATGAAGTGTAGCATATATGGGATGCAAACACAGATTAAGTAGACTGATTTTTCTGTGTGCTTTGTGAAGTCATTTGATTATTTTTGTGATATTTCATGAGACTTAATTTTAATTTATATGAACAACTTATACAAACTTATACATTAACAATTTTGCAGAGGATTTCAGAAAAGTTGACTTAATAAAATGTGTCAGAAATCTCTGAATTTCATTAAATTAAGTTTTAGAAGTATAGTAATTGCATATTAAATTCTTACTGTGTGCTAAATACTGTGCTAAACACATGGCATACATAATCTCATCACTCCTCCTTACAACCATTTATACTTTGTATTATTATCTGTTTTTCAGAAACTCTGGAAGTTACATAAATTGCCCTATATATTAGCTTTCTGTTGCTGTGTAACAAATCACCACAAACTCAAACTTAGAGACTTAACACCATTAATTACACCACAGTTCTGTAGATCAGAGGTCCAGGCAGGCTGGACCAGACATTCCACTCAGTCAGGGTCTCTCAAAGTAGAAATCAAGATGTCAGGCAGGCTGCGCTCTTCTCTGGAGGATGGAAATGATCCTTTACCAAACCCATTCAGGTTGTTGGCCAAATTCAATTATCGTTCAACCTTGTGCAACATGGGTTTCAAACTGCATGTGTCCGCTTGTACCCAATTTTTTTTTCAATAAGCATATTGGAAAAATTTTTGGAGAGTTACAACAATTTGAAAAAACTGCCATACAAACTGTGTAGCGTAGAAATATCTAAAAAATTAAGAAAAATTTAGGCATGTCATAAATGCATAAAATTTATGTAAATACTGCTCTATTTTATCATTTGCAACCATAAAATACACACAAATCTATTACAAAAAGGTTAAAATTTATCGAAGCTTGTGCTCACAAAGTTGAGAGAAATGTAAATGAATGTAAATATGCATAAAGTTAACTGTAGTTCATACTATACTACTGTAATAATTCCATAGCTTCTACTGTTGCTATCGTGGTCAGTGAGTATCCTCTTAAAAGCCTTATGAGGCTAATTATCTCCATGTGAGCAATTTGTCTCTCCAGCAAACAGCATATCAAGGGAAAAAGTGACCTTTTACAGCTGTCCAGTATTTGTCATCATGTTTAGTGCAATACTGTAAACCTTGAGTAACACCAAGGGACCCATATGCCATACCACTAGTGATGCTGGAAGTGCTCCCAAGGAATAGAGAAAAGTCATGACATTACAAGAAAAATTTGAATTGCTTGATATATACCATAGATTGGTGTCTACAGTTTTGGTTGCCCACCAATTTCAAAATAAGTGAATACAGCACAAGGACTATTGTAAAAAAAAAAAAAAAAAGAAAGAAAAGAAAAAGAAAAAAATTTGTGAAGTTGTAGCTGCAGATACCACAGCAGAAATGAAACACAAACCTTGCATTTTCTGTGAAATATCTTTTATCTCATATTGCAAATGCAGCTTTTGTGTGGGTAAAGACGACTGGGTGGAGGACACTGTGTCCAGATGTTGGGCATGGCTTTATAAGATTTGTGACAGAGCAAATCAAGGAAATCACAATAGAGATTGCAGACATGGACAAAAATGTGGAGGGTGAAGGCTTTCAAGATATGGATCTTGGGGAAATTCAAGAGCTAATAGACACCACAGCAGAGGAATTAACAGAAGATGACGAATGGAGATGAGTGCTCTGGACCATGAGGAATAACACTTAGAAGAAACAGCGCAGGAAACAAATTGACATTAGACAACCTGGCAGAAGGGTTTCAATTATTCCAGACTGCTTTTGATTTCTTTTACAACATGGACCCTTCTATGATATGGGCACTGAAACTAAAGCAAATGGTGGAAGAAGGATTGGTACCGTATAGAAACATTTTTAGAGAAATGGAAAATCAAAAAAAGTCAGAGGGAAATTATAATATGGTATATTTCCACAAAGTTCCACCTAGTGTGCCTGCCTCTGCTGCCTCCTCTTCTACCTCCTCCACCTCTGCCACCCCTAAGACAGCAAGACCAACCCCTCTTCTCCCTCTTCCCCTCAGCCTGCTCAATGTGAAGGTGACAAGAATGAAGACCTTCATGATGATCCATTTCCACTTAATAAATAGTAAATATATTTCCTCTTACAATTTTCTTAATAACACTTCCTTTTCTCTAGCATACTTTATTGTAAGAATACAGTATATGATACATGCAACATGCAAAATATTTGTTAATTGAATATGTTATCAGTAAGGCTTCTGATCAACAGTAGGCTATTATAATATTAGTTAAGTTTTGGGAATCAAAAGTTATGTGTGGATTTTCGACTGTGTTGGGGAGTTGGTATCCCTAACCCCTGAGTTCTTCAGTGGTCAGCTGTTCTTAAAGTTGCAGGAGTAAAATCACTGTTTCCTTGTTGGCTGTCAGCAGGGGCTGCTCACCACTCCTAAAGTTGCCTGTATTCCTTCCCATGTGGCTCATTTAGTTTTCTACCCAGCAATGGCACATGGAATCCATCCTATGATTTGGGGCTCTCTGGCTTCCCCTTCGCCCACCAGCCATATATATTAAATAGTTCTCTGCTTTAAAGGGCTTGTGTGATTAAATTAACCACCTTATCCCCCTAAAATCCTTCTATCTTAAGGACAACTATGTTATGTAACATGACACAAGCATAGGAGTGATATCATATACACTGTTAAGGTGGGATGTTTTTGAGGGGCAAAGGCATAATTCTGCTTATCACACACTATTTTTCAAAACAGTAATTGGCAAAGTTAAAGGTAAAGCCTGGATTTGGTTGAAGTCCAGAGCTTTGTCACTACACAAAGTGACCTAATTTTATCGTGGTAAATATGAAAATCAGTCTTATCCTTTATATAGCCAAACTGTGTTGGTCCCATGTACTGCTATAAATGTATTGCCTCAGTGGGTTCCCTTCCACAAGTTGTACATGCACACTGGTCTTGTAAAATAGGAGATCCAGTTGGTCAAAAACTGCATAAATTAGGTTTTGTTATGCTCCACATATTTTTGTGATCTGCACTTGTGTTTGTTAATTTAGTCTTTCCCATTTCAGCTTTGATTTCCACTCTGTGCCTTGTGTCTGCTTATCTTATGAACACACTTTACAAAGTTGGTTAACCAAAAGTCATACTCATTGAAGTTTCTTTTGGATATTTTTAGTCATAAATTTTTCTACTTCCTTAAATCCTTTTCAAACATAATTGAGTTGAGTGCCATAATTCCCCTGATGATATGCTAAGGGAGCTGCAAAAGACACAAAGTCCACCAAGAAAAATCACATCGTTGATCATATAAAGCTGTTATTTCACTACAGACCCCATGGATTTTTATGAAGCAGAGTATTTGATCTGGTACACACAGTGGAAAAAAAACAGATTAAATTTTTTTTTGTTGATTTCAAATAACATAAATACATGCCGTATATTTCTTAGGCTGTTGAGTATGTGACATTTTTTGAGATAACTGTCATTTCTTTGTTGACAGCTTTTCAATCTTCTTTGCTTGCCCCCATTAAGATAACGACTGGGGTCTGCTTTTTTGCTTTTTCCTCCCAATTCAGCAGGTTAGACAGAGCTTCAGATTCCAACCAGTTCAGTTGTATGAGGAACAGTGTGGATTGTGTGTGAAACAAAATCCAATCCTGGTCTACACAAGTCACTAGGTATCTCTGGACCTCATTGTTCCCAATTATAAAAATAAGCAGTTCAGGCCGGGCACGGTGGCTCACGCCTGTAATCCTAGCACTCTGGGAGGCCGAGGCGGGAGGATAGCTCAAGGTCAGGAGTTCAAAACCAGCCTGAGCAAGAGCGATACCCCGTCTCTGCTAAAAATAGAAACAAATTAATCGACCAATTAAAAAAAATGTATAAAAATAAGCAATTCCAAAAT
>CAUYRT010065859.1:0-32434 GCA_963574885.1 Lepilemur ruficaudatus
TTTGATTTGCATTTCCCTGATGATTAGAGATGGTGAACATTTTGTCATATGTTTGTTGGCCATTATTCTTTCTTCTTTTGGAAAGTTTCTGTTCACGTCCTTTGTCCACTTTTTGATAGGGTTGCTTGATTTTTCCTTGCTGATTTTCCTGAGCTGTAAATAGATTCTAGTTGTCAGCCTTTTATCGGATGTGTAGCTTGTGAAAATTTTCTCCCATTCTGTAGGTTGTGTGTTTGTTCTCATGACAATTTCTTTGGCTGTGCAGAAGCTTTTTAATTTGATCAGGTCGCATTTATTTATTTTTGTTGATACTGTGATTGTCTTTGGGGTCTTCTTCATAAATTCTTTGCCTAGGCCAATGTCTAGTTTTGAAACTGTTTTTCTACAAGAAATTTAAAGTAGATGCTCGAGAATGAGAAGAACATGACTATGAGAGATCAATTAAACTTATCACCATTACCTTTCTCAATCATAATCCTCATCCTAACAGGAAAGGGATCTTGGGGTATATTAATACATTTCTGCACTTTATATAGAAATACATTAGGCAACTGGTTTATAGTGTACATTTCATCATAAACATAAACATGTGATGAGGGAAACACAGGGATACTACATTAGAGAGGGGAACCTGATCTAGTCTGAGAGAAGAAGAGGGTTCAAGATGAGACTGGAGAAGAAGTGCTCTTATAAAATTTTAATTCATGGGGTTGGGCACTGTGGCTCACGCCTGTAATCCTAGCACTCTGGGAGGCCAAGGCAGGTGGATTACTCAAGGTCAGGAGTTTGAAACCAGCCTGAGCAAGAGTGAGACCCCATCTCTACTAAAAATAGAAAGAAATTAGCTGGACAACTAAAAATATATAGAAAAAATTAGCTGGGCATGGTGGCTCGTGCCTGTAGTCCCAGCTACTCGGGAGGCTGAGGCAGAAGGATTGCTTGAGCCCAGGAGTTTGAGGTTGCTGTGAGCTAGGCTGACGCCACTGCACTCTAGCCAGGGCAACAGAGTGAGACTCTGTCCCCCTCCCCCTCACCAAAAAAAGATTTTAATTTATGGGAAAGAGGAAGGGCAAAGGATTTTCTCCTGGTGATTTAGGGCCATTCTATTGAGGAAGGAAATCCCCCCTCATGAGTAGAAGTTTGTTTCATGAATAATCCTATATGCAAGGAAGCCTAAGAATAATTTAAGCTTAACACACTAAAAAGTCATGAAAGACAAAGGAAAAAGAAATTGTGAATGGATTTTCAGTAGCTAATTCACACACTATAACATATTTTTCTTTTATAACAAAAATATTAGGGGAAATTATAGGTGGAAATACTCATTCTTAATTTTTGTCGATAGAAAGAAAACTGAAACCTCTACTAATCCCTCTGTTTCTTCCCTCTTCTAAAATGTTTAAAAAGAAGCTAGTATAAATGTAGACTGTATCTTTTCTCTTTTTATAGAGATTAAATTATAACAGTTAACCACTAAAAAGGAGAGCTTTACTTTTAAGAGGATATTTAGAATCACAAAATTTTTATGATCATTATTTTCCTTTCTGTAAAGATTTTCCCAAGGAAGAGATTCAGGACTCAGAACGGTGAAACTAGTAACTTTGTAGGAACATGCTGCTGAAATAACTCGGAAAGTTGCCAAAAGCACCCAAAGCTTACATAAAGACATAAAAATTAAAAAGTGTACACTTTATTTCAAATTATTCTCCAAATCTTCTTTTTGTATATTTGGTTCACCTCAGCCTGATTTTCTGGTTATTTGAAAAAAATCATATTTTTAAAAACTATCACACAGATCATCATATATGCAATGTCATTGTAAAATAACAATAGAGTTAATGCTCAATGAGCACTTATTAGGTGTCAAACATTGTCTAAAGCTTTTAAATATATTACTTCATTCAACTCCCAGTAAGATGGATACTATTATATCTCCATTTTACAGACAAGGAAACTGAGGGAGAAAAAAATTAAGAAACTAGATAAAGGCCACCAATTGTAAGTTGCTGAACTGATATTTGAATCTTTTCACTATGACTGTAGAGTTAGAATCTTTTAAAAAAACTCAATATTGTTAGAATTTTACAATGTTGATTTAAAAAATACATATTTGTGTACATTTACAAAGCCAACCAGTTATCTAACATACTCATTAATATACTTACTTTACAGAATACATTAATTTTTAACATGGATAAAACATGGTAGAGAAATAGAAAACATAAGCCTAACACACTCTGCTTTAATAAAAATAAAAAGAAAGAACATCAGTGATCAAAATCTTTTAAAGACTTGAAAAAGAAGAATTTTATAATTTCAAGTACTTGGGAATTTCAGTGAAATGATGAAGTTGGAGAAAGATCTAAAAAAGAGAAAAGTTCACAAAGGTAGGAAAAGGTCTTATTTAAATTCAATTTTAATCTGTATCTGACACTTCTTTTGTTTGATATGGAACAGATACTTTCTGAGATTTCAGAGATTCTCCACAAACTATTCAAAGTTCTTTCTAACACATATATTTAAAATGCAAATTATTATATGCTACAAAATTAAATTGTCAATTTTGAAGCATATAAGATATTGAGATTCTTCAAATTATAGAATATTTTTATTACTAGAAATAGAATTTTCTCACCAAGTTATAAATGAGCTGTAATCAAATCAGTTTCTATGTAATTAATTTGTGTAGGCTCTTCTGCTTGTTGAATAAAACCACAAATCTGATGGCCTAGTTTTTTTCCTTGCTCACTGGGTAAACAAAATGAACATGGCATAAATGAACATGTGTGAACACACATAACACAAAAGCTGACTTCTTTGACAATAATTTAGGCAATGATGCAGTGCAAATTTATCCAATGAGTGAGTCTAGTCATAATAAAAATAGCATATACCCAGAAAACTAATAGTTGCATACAATACCAGGATGAGCTTTTGAAACAGTGTTTTTTTCTTGAAGATATTCACTTCAGTGTATGGTAGCATAGTAGGGATTCAAAGAAACTTTACAATAGCTAAGATATTTTATCTTGAATGAAGACTATTAGCTACGAGAAATAAAGGATTATATAATAAAACAATAAAGGCCTATAACAAAATTTAATTTCAAAAACTGCAAGAAATGGTTCATAGAAATGACTAGGAAATTCCACAGGAGCCTCCAAATAATTGTTTGTATATTTTTTAATATGAAGCAATTTCCTCTTCACTTAAGAAATTGGAACTTGGCTCAGATGCAATTAAGTCCTATTCACTTTTCTTTTATATGATTAGGGATTAGGTGCATTTAAATTTTAATCATTAACTTATATTATTACAAAACAGCTGATGGGATTTGATTAACCAAAGGGAGCCAACAAGAAATTTATTCAAGTAGAAATTTTGAGGTAAGGCGCATCCCCAAACTGAATATACCTATGTGACCATCCCCAGGACCAAAGGTACAATATTTCCACCATCCCAGAAGCTCGCCTTTCAGTTAGTAACATTGCAAGAGTAACCACCATCCTAACTTCCAACAGCACAGCATGTCATACCACTCCAATGTGTCATTTCATTATATACATGTAAATCAAGTTATCATCCAATGTTACTAGGTAAAACAGTGTAGTACTTTGAAAGCAGATATTTCAGCCTGGGAAGCTAAAATTTCATTTTGTTTTTAGATGTGTGTAATGTAGGGTTGGAGGCACAAGGTTTCAGGATAAATCATTTTATTTTTCTTCTTCTTGTGATATCTAGCTCAGTTTTTTTTTAATAGACTTTATTTTTTAGATCAGTTTTAGGTTCACAGAAAAATTGAGCAGAAGGTATGGAGATTTCCTACATGTCCCTTCCCCTGCACATATATGGCCTCCCCCATTGTCAACATCCCTCATTAGAATGTACATTTGTTACAATTGATGAACCTACATCACCACATCAGTATCTCCCAAAATCGACACTTTTACATGAGGGTTCACTTTTGGTGTTGTGCATTATATGGGTCTGGTTCTGGATAAATATAAGCCGACCATGTATCCACCGTTAAAGTATCATATGGAGTATTTTCATTGCTTTTTAAAAAATATCAGAACATGTACTTTTTAATGACTCAAGATAATCACTATGACTATGTGATATTTTACTATGGTCTTCAGTTTCAAAGTATCCTTGTTTATTTGTTCTTTAAATTTGACATAACTGCTAAAACTTTAAAATTATTTTACAAGATTTTTGCATTACTCCTTTTTCCTTCACTGACATATTATATAATAACTATAGTGGTGCCATTTACAGTTGTAAGAATATTCCTGTTTTTAAAGCATTCTCTGCCTTTACATCACAACTTCTAATTTGCTAACATTAGAAAAACAGATGTTCAAGTGTTTGTTAGAATTGCAGGTTACCAGAAATATTTTCTTGAGATTTGTTATTTGATGGATTTTGAAACATGTTATTTAAATGTTCAGGATCCTTTACATTGACATACAGAGTATCAGTTGTGTTCTCAATAATTTAAGAATCGGACTAATGGATACCTCAGTAAGTGAATACATGGATTAAAGCAATTTTACAGGTTTATATTACTCAAGGTATGGATTTAGTATTGATTATCACAGAGATAAGCAAAAAAATGCAATAGATTTTCAAATTTACACCACAAACTGCAGTCATCTACTTTGGAGTCTACCAATTAATTTCTATATTTACAAAATGACAAATTTTGTTTTTCTCAAATTGTTTCAAATTATCTTTAAAGAGCTCTATTAAAATAAATATTATAAAAATTTAAGATTTACTTAAGTAAGGCTTTAGCATTTCTTAACAGCCAAATATACCTTCAGTTATTATATGGAAAAGAAATGGTAACTACATTTGAACTGTATGTTTTATACATAGAATATGTAAAAAAGAGAATACAAAGAAAGAAAAAATATTTCAATGGTAGCCAATTTCAAGAATTGGGTCTATTTTGGAGTACAAAGTTACTATACAATTTTGTACAATTTAGAGAGATGTATAAAAGGATTTGCCATTTTACATATTGTTTTCTTCCCAAAGATAAATTTTTTTCTCAGTAAATAGAAATTCATAAAACACCAAGGCTTTGCTTAAGGCTTAAAAGCACAGAAAAGGCATTGACTTGTGTAAATTGGAATGAAACATTTAAATATTGCAACAAATTTTCTCAGTTGAATTATATCTTCAAAGGTAGTTATCCTCTGTATATGGAGGGAAAAATGGGAAGAGAAATGCAAATGTGAGTTCTAGAGCTTAGAGCAACCCACCTGGAAAAATTATTCAAGTTATGATATTTAATATTTCAAAGGGCCTATGACAAGAATTTGTCCCACAACTTGATGGTATTCAAATCTTTTATGAGACTATGCAAGAAAGAAGTTTAACCATTGTTTTTCCTGTTAGGATAAGAAAGAATATTTATGTCGATATTTCAAAATATCTTCGACCAAAGGCAGAGGTATCCAATATCATTAGCTATTAGGAAAATGCAAATTATAACCATGATGAAATATCACTACTTATTAGCACAGGTAAAATAAAGAAAATATAAAAATATGAAATGCTGGCAAGGATGTAAAAAAACTGGATCTCTCATACATTGCTGGTGGAAGTGTAAAATGGCACATTAATTCTGGAAACTATGCTGGCAGTTTCTTATAAAACTACATGTATGACTAAACTTACTATAGGTAATGTAAATTGTAAATGTGTTTATGCATATGTGTATCATAGCATGTTCAAAAGATTATACACAGTTACCACATATTTTAGGAATGCTTGATCCATAAGACCAAAACAAAATTTGTGAAAATTACTGGTGAATAATTATTGATGAACATTCATGGAAAAGATGAGAAAAAATTAAATAAACAAACAAAAAACCTAACACTTCCCCCAGTATATGCTATATAGGGAAAATACAGAACTTAACACGTGCCAGGCACTATTTTAAACACTTTACAAATATCAACTAATTTAATCCTAGAGCAGCTCTATTTTACACAGGAAAAACAATGGGCAAAGACCAGTTAAGTGATATACCTGGGGTCACAGCTAATGCTGATACTCGATTTTAGGCTGTGTCTAGATGCCCTTAATTACTACAAAATATGGTACTAATTAAATAGGGAGAGCAAAATAGCCAAATTAAGTTACTTCGGAATGTCAAAGACCAAAAGCATATTACTAATATATGCATAAGACTAATAATCAGAAAGAAATCTGAGGTATTACTGCCATTAGAAATGTAGAAATTTCTCAAACGTATATAAAATTATATCTGATTCATTTCTTATATTTTAATGTTGGGATTTATAAGAAATAGATCTTGATAAAAATTAGGTCAATTTTTAGAACATTATTTGGAAATGTTAATCAATTGTATACACATAATACAATACAGAAACAACCTATGGATACCCTGTGGTGGCTTAGTAATGTGTGGACTTGCCTAGGCTAAATTACATTTCTTGGTATTCCCTTCTCTATACGTTTCAGATTAGGGTGGTCTCGGAGACATTTTGTGTGCAATTTAGAGGGAAGAGGCAAAACAGCATTCATATTGCCTCTTAGGCTTGGAAGGATGTTGAGACAGAGTCAAGAGTAGCTTTTGTTGCTAATGCATATTGTCACTCATCTGCTTACTTAACTAATTAGCATAGGGCAGTAGCAAAGCCTACAAATTTTCTTTCTTTTTTTATTCAGGATATTATGGAGGTAAAAACATTTTCAACTTTTCTACTTTCCTCTGGATCTTCCTACACCTTCTCAAATACTTGAGACAAGCTTTTGATTACTTTCAAGAAGGAAGCACCAGTTTCTCCTGCGGGACACCCATACGATCAAGGTCGGAAGAGTGAGAACTGACATGTACTCCAGTCTGTGCTCATAGGTTCCAGCTCATGTCTGTGGGTTTTAGCTTGGCTTTGCTCTCTCGCACTTTATACCCTTCCTTTTTCTTCCTGCTTCCTGCCCTAGAATATTTAAGCTCCAGTATCAGATACAAAATCAACAAATTTACAGAGACTATTCTAACCAGTTCCCACAATTGCATATGCTCAAATCCTTGTAACAAATTGCATGTGTGAGAGTGTGCGCGCACGCGCATGTGTGTGTGTGTGTGTGTGTGTGTGTGTGTGTGTGTGTAATGTTTCTAGTGATTCTACTTCAAATTGATACAGTATTTTGTAGGTATCAAAAGAAAATAATTTCAGGGCTTTCAATTCCCAGCTGAATTCTACATAAGAATCCAACAAGTTCTATGACTGCCCTAAAAGAAATCTTTATCTCCTGTGGCTTCAGGTCTGAAAGATCTGAAAACAAATACAAAATCTAGTTGCAATAGCTGAACTGCAATAGAAATTGAATTCTCTAACTCAAAGGATCATTTTTTCTTAAAGTTGATGCATTAATTGGAAAGGAATGGAACTCTGAAAATTAGGATGGGGACATGTAAGAAAATTTAGATGAAATGTGAACTTTGAATATCTAAATTCTGCTAAGTCTACATTGCTAGTAGAGGCATTCCTTCTACCCCTGCCTGAGAAAGCTGGTCTTCCCTTGCCTGAAGAACCTGTAAGAGTCTCACCAGAGGTGGTTGCCTTGTAAGTGAATGCTGAGGAAATGGAATAGGTAATGGAAATGCTAGATGTAAATATCTGCTACACCACATGACTGATTGCAGAAATTGACTATAGTACTTGAGTTTTTCTTCTTTATTTTGATGTGAATGTTTTGATATGAATTGGAAAGAAAAGAAACAATATTTGTTGTGTGTGTCTATAAAAACACGCATACATACATGCACACATATAACAATATAGTTTCTTCTCCTTCCCATTCCTCTATCACTTAACACAGAATGCATTAACAATAGTTGACAATGTGTATTTCACTATTTAAGTTATAGCATATCAAAGGAGAGGGTGAATCAGCTAAAAGAAGGGGACATTTTTCTTCAAATGGGACATTCTATACTATTTGAAAGAAGACTGAGTCTTTGTTCAGTTAATAATTATGCAATGTGTTCATATTAGACAGGAGCATGACTGTTTACTTGTAAGTTAAGTATGGTTTAAAAAGAAGTGTGAAGCTTTCAAGTTCAAAATGCATGACTGTAGTGGCTTGGTAATGTGTCAACTGGACCAGGTTGAACTATGATTCTCAGAATTTCTTTCTCTGTATATTTCCAATTAGGGTAGGCAACAAAAGATATTTTTTTCAGATAAGATTTTTAGGGCAGTAGTAAAGAAGTAGCCATATTAATTTTTACCCTCAGAATGTTAGGGCAGGGTTACAAGGTGCTTTTATAGGTCATGCATATTGTCATCAATCTTCACACTCATCTCATTGGCATGGATAGCAGTCAGGCCTGCAAATTGCTTCACCTTCTTTTGGATCCTTCTCCAATTTCTGGGCCAAATGTGTGTTTATCTCCAAGCCAAATGGTGCCAGCTTCTTTTGCAGGACATCCACATCATCATGGGGCAACTGATACGTTTAGTCCATCTTTTTGAGTTTAGCTCCTGTCTATGGATTCCATCTTTTCTTTGCTCTCCCTCACTTTACACACATCTTCTCTTCCTGTCTGTCCTGAAAGCTTCAAGTTCCAGCCTCAGATACAAAGACAACAGACTTACAGAGATTATATAATCAGCTCCCCAAATTGTTTGGGCAAATCCCTGTCAAAAATCCTTTATTCAGAGCCGTTGCCTATAATCCCAGCAACTTGGGATGCTCAGGCAAGAGAATCACTTGATGACAGGCGTGCAAGAACAGCCTGGGCAACATAGCAAGTCCCGTCCTATTAAAAATAATAAAATAATTTTAAAAATAGCAGGGTGTCAATGCACCTGTAGTCCTAGCTATGGATCCCTTGAGCCCAGATATTCTAGGCTGTAGTGAGCTATGATCATGCCACTGCACCCTATCCTGGGTGACAGAGCAAGACCCTGAAATAAGAAAAAAAAAAAAAAAAGAAAATAAATAAATAAATTCTTTATTCTTTTGCATTTCAGGGATTGTTTATCGATCTTTTACATTTATCCAAATAGCATTTCAAGGAAGTAAAGTATTTTTAAGTTTATGTTTACTAGACATGTAATACTTTAAGCTGAAAACTGCCCTTCTTCCCCTTTAGAGTAGAATATAGCAAAAATTCAGGAAATTCTTTCTCTTCCTTTTTATAAAAGGATCAGTATGGAGCAACAACACTTAAAGGCATGACAGTCTCTGGACCCTTTTTATTGAGAATGCACTCTGATGCGTAGTCCTGAATAATTGGAAGAATCTCTTGTCATAGTTTTGGATAAATAAATCTACAATAATCTTATTAATACAATAAGCTGTACAAAATTAAATGTCTTTTTAGTTTATTTTGCTGCTCCTTGTTTTCCGTCTTTCTAGCATTTTGCTTGCTTTTTTTTACTATGAAGGGAAATTTTTGCCATGGTGAGGTGAGAAAAAGTTCATAACTTTTTCCATAATTACTACAACAATTGGGCCTGAGTGAATAGAATAGTCATCACCCACCTAGGTCCTCATTGTGTAACCTTTCTCCAGAAACACAGACCTATCCTTTCACTCTAACTCTCCTTCCTCCACAAGATTACATCTGGATGATCATATGAGTCTCCTGTTTTTTTCAGCTCTCTCCCCTCCAATCAATCCTGTAAGTTTCTAGTAGGCCAGGTGTCATAAAACTCATTATTCAAAATGTCACTTTTCTTCTTAAAAATATTTTAACTGATATCTTAGTTTTGTCTGATGGGAGGTCACTATTTCTTCCCAGTATGAAAAGAAAAGCAACTCTATAGTTAATAAGCAATGAAGATTTTACAAAAAGATAAAAATGTGAAGAGATAATTTTATTTTCCTTGTACATCTAACAACAAATACATGTATCAATTGTCTTACGTTGTTCATTTGGGTTTTTTTTTCCCCCAAACTAAATATGTTTTGGTCACCTGCTCCTCTCGTATGGTTATGGTGGGATCTGCCAACCATATTCTATTATTATGGGCACAAGCTTAAGCAACCAATCTAAACTATGTGAATCAGGATACCCAAATTAATTTAGAAACAGAATACGACCTGAGTAAGAAAGTTGGGCTACTTCTCTGAGTTTTTTCAAGTTTGAGTTGAAGGAATAGAATATAATATTCTTTTCTGCTTGCAGTTTGTGAATTTATGAGCCTAGAAGGTCTTCAGACAAGTCTCATATGTTAGAGAGAATGAAGAGATGAAGAGAGAAGCGGAGATGAGACAGCAGATGTGCATGCCTTAGTAAGTGTTTGTGTGTGTGTGTGTGTACAACATGACTGATGCATGAAACTTTTTCCCTTTTCAGTAGTCTAGGTTTTACAATGAGTTTATATAAAAGTTAGTGAATTCATTACATTACTGAAGCTGCAGGTGGTCTATAGCTTAATCAAGGTGTTAATTGGCTGGAATTAAGTGTGGTTTGAGGTTAGTGTGGCAGATGGAACCCAATGAATATAGAGTTTTTTTATACAAACTATAGATGTACTTAAGCTTTCTACATCTGTGATAATTTTTTTCAAATAGTCATAGGTGATAAAACACCTGCTACTTAATTAACACCCTTTGTAGTCATTCCCAAAGTTAGATTATTCTCAAATCTGCTCTGCCAGTAGTAAATGTTAAAACTTTGCTTGCTATTCCTGGAGCTTAATCTTTTCTTTATTTTGCAATGTCAAATTTCAAAAAATATTCAGTTCTTTCAAATAAAGGAAAATAATATTTATTAATAAATGAATTAATGACTAGATAGATAGATAAATAAAATGGAAAACTCCTATAATTTTAAGCTGATGATGAAAATGAAAATTGTAGTTAAATTGAAAGAAGCTTTTCAGAGAGCAGACATTTCTGGGAAAATAGCAATTTTTAAACACCATGGCTCCCCTTTACTCTCAAGTCTGACACATTTGCCTCTTATCAGCCAAGAATCTGCTATGGCCAGAAGGGAGGCAATACATGGAGGAGGCAACTGAGCCTTCAGGTCTCCTTGGGTTCTGAAGAACATATTTGGGGCATGATTTGTACCCTTCTGGGAAGACAGTATATGGGGCTTTATAATAGAGATGTCCTTGGTTTAGAGGAGGCTGAGACAGATCCTGGCTAGAGCTTGGCCTAGAAAGATCAGCAAAGTTGGAAAAGGGCACCATATGTGACAGTGTATCTGGTTTGGCTGGTCTTCAGAGCTTGAGGAGAAGCTTCAAGGTTCTCTACATGCCTGAGAATGGAGACTACAAGGACACTGCTGATCAGAGATGGTTTCCTTCTGAAGTTTCAACAAGAAACTCCTAATCTGCCTCTTGGTAAATCAAAGATCCAAAGAAGCAGAGCAAACACATCATCCACTACTCTATGGATCACCACCATGTAAAGTATGCCAGCAATGGGACCTGAGTCCTAAAGAAATGGGCAAAAGAAAATCATAGCATGCTCTTAACGAGGGCTCAAAACAAAGAAGAAAGAAGCAGAAGAGTCAGAACTCACCCCTAGGAAAATAACTTCCGGAGTAGACAAATGGCAACTTTTTGTTGCAAACCTTGGTGTGTGGAATTTGCTCAATCATAGGCCTGGTATGTGATATTGTCATAACTGGTCCATGCATGGCTTTCTATTTTTATTTATTGTTCATCCTTTTTAAGAAGTGTAATAAACAACTGAAACCCCACCACATGATGCAAAAAGTAGGATCTCGCCAATCTTTCATATCTATCTATGTTATCTTTCCTCATCCCATGTCCTCTATTCCCTCCCTCAAGAGAACAAACCTTCTGAAGTTGGTGTTTACTATTCCCTTTCTTTTCTTTTCATATACCTTTGACTCATCTATATTTCTTTCTAAAATTTTATTTTAATTTTAATTGTTTTATGTGTAAATTGCTAAGGATTTATGTTTACATGGCTAAGATTTATCCATACTGTTGTATGTCATTGTAGTTTATTCACTTTACAGTTTTATAACAGCTTATGACATGATATTCAATGACCCTACTACTGTGAAAGCATTTGATTTGATTCCACATATTTGCTATTGTGAAAAAAGCTGCTCTGAACATGCTTGTGAGTGTCTCCAACATACACAGGGAAGATCTTCTCCTGGATCTATAGTCACAATTACTTCACCATACAGTACGCAAAATTATGCATAATAATATCAAACTGCTTTCCAAAACATTTGTACAATTTATATTCATAGAAACAATGTAAAACAGACCCAGAGGACTCCCATCCTCTTAATCACTTGCTATAATGAGCTTTTTATTTTTCCAATCAAATAAATGTAAAATAGAGCTCATTATATGTAAGAGCTCAAGTATATGTAATTCTTGATCACTATTGATTCTAAAATACCTCTTCATATGTTTATTGGTAGTATATATTTCCTCTTCTGTAAAGTGTTATTCATGATTTATAACCATTTATCTATTGAATTACTAGTGCTTTTTATTGATTTGTAGGATTTATTTATGTATCTTTGATACTTAATACTTATTACTTGTATATAATAAAAATGCCTTATCCCAATCTATAACTGATCTTTTAATTTCTTTAAGGTGTCTTTTACAGATCGAAAGTTACTAATATCAACATAATCAAATTTACCAATCTTTTATTTTGTAGTGTTTTTATGTATTATTTAGGAAATCTTACCCTTCCTAAGACATTCACCTTTAAAACTCTACTAAAAGTATTAAAATTTTGTTACTGACATTTCATTCCTAAGACCCTCTGGAGTTGATCTGTGTATATGGGGTGAGAAGAAGCCAAATTTCATATTTTTTGTTGTCACTGTTTATAGGGAAAAAAATTTTTTTGTCTTATTAGTGAGACAGAAGTCCCACACAAAAAAAGAAGTATTTATGAAACCAAAAAAAAAAATCAGAATCAGAATCAGAAGTTTCTAAAAATGAATTGAAGGATGGTCATGGTAAAGAATCATATTAGCAATCTGGCATATTAAATGCAAGGAATATCTGAAAGCATAAAGCAGTGATTCTAAGATATGGACATCATAAAGAAAAAGATATAAGACTCAAGAGTTAAACTCAGAGAAACTAAACTGTGAATAACCGAATTTTTAGAAAAATAAAATAAAATAGTTATAAAAAGACAATAATTAAACAATGAAGAAAACTTCACTTAAAAAGAATGTATTTCTAGATTGAAAGGTTCATCAATGAAGGTATAAACAATGAGAAAATCATAACATTAGGTATGTTCTTGTCAAATTCCTGAACTCCAAGAATTTAAACAAATATTTAAAAAATCTCACAAGTCTCCAGCAGAACAGATAAAGCAAAAAAAAAAAAAAAAAAACTAACAAAAAAATTACTAAAAAAAAATCAAAAAACATGTTAAAAGACGAATTCCTCATATAAACTTTATAAAAATAGGAATAGGCAAGAATAACAAAATATGATAAATATCATAATCAAGACATCTTAAATAACAAACTTTAAAATCATTTCAATTAAAATCAGGAAGTTTATAATTATAACTATCAATATTATTATTTATCATTGAAGTTTTGAGCAAGTGCAATAAGAAAATTAAATAATCAATATAAAAATGTTTTTGTGTTAGTATGATTTTATACCTAGAAAATCTGGTTACATTCCCATAAACTATTAGAATTAATAGAATCATATATAATGTTCTTCTACAGAATATACATGTACCAAAAATCATAATTTATCTCCATTCTAGAAACCTAGAACAATTACCTAGATATTTACACACATCTATTTATCTATATAATCCTCCTTTTCCAACACAATGTTGTAAAGGTCAAATGGGTTTGTCTAATTACTTTCAAAATAATATAGTGCTATACTTGCTATAATTGAACTAATTTTGTCTCTTTAAGGTAAAAATATGAGAGGTATTAAAAACTGCATAGATCTTTGCCAATATAGGCTCTGTATTTTCTAAGTATGGTTTGTTCATTTTGGTTTAACAGTTGAACTTGACAAATGTTAACAAATTTAAATTTAGACAATCATGCTCTAGAATCATTACTGTGTTAATCTATGTGCTTTGACAAGTAGAAGACTGCATAATGTACTATTAATATTAATAGATATTATTACTGGGCTCAATTTTTCATTTTAGACCAAAGTGCTATAGATAGGGACACGCAAAAGTTACACTGATTTCTGCATTCCAACTCCTATCCTCTTCATTTCCTATGAAATTACAGCCAGACTTTTTTACTCAGCAAACTGCCATGTAGCAGGTACTCACTGTGCAACGCAATGGGGGAGAAGATAACACAGGAATGTGTAATTTAGTACCGTATCAGTACAGTATTATGACTTACGATATAATAGAAGAGAGATCCACATTACTGAAGGAACTGCAAGTGACATAAGGTCATGGATGGTAGAGAGTCTTCCTCCCATGATTAGGGAAAAGGTTGCAATGGAGCAAAAGAGGCATTAAATTAAAATCAGCCAATGTGACTCAGTGTTCTCAAAGCTAAGAATTGCTAAGGATCTGAACTCTAAAACAAATACTGATTATTATTATAAACTACAGAGGAATAAATACTTTCTTCTTGACTAACAGGGTTTTCTTCTTTAAATAACTGGAGGAATGATGCCATTTAAGCCTCTGCTCAAATAGAATCATCTCTAATAAAACTTCTCTTTTTGCCTTCTCATATCCCCATCACAAAATTGATCGCTTCGTCCTTTTTGCTGTCAAAGCAATTTTAGTCACTGTGTTAGAAATTTCATTGTGTATTATTTTAGTTGTTTGTCTCCCTCTTTACCATACTGTGAACTTTTGAAGCATCATGTCGCTGTATTTCTAGTGTCTAAAAATAAAGGGAACTCAGTAACTGACTGTTGAAAGAATGAGAAGGAATGAATAAATTGACAAATGAATGAATTAAATGATCAAACAGTCCTGAGAACTTATATACAAACAAAAACAGTATGCTAATGGGATATTCCAGTATGACATTTTCCCATACTTTAAATAACTTAAACGTCACAAATGGCATGCATCATCTTTACATTGAAGTTAAGGTCTCCAGCACAGCTATCATACAACAAGATATTAATAGCAGGAGAGTTTCACAGTATCACTGATACTATTATTTCCTCTAGTTCTTCAATCACCGACATTCAAAGTAGTATTTCTCTTTCCTTCAATCCAGATATGTCACTATTAAAACCCTATAGCATTTTTTATTCAAAGAGAAAATAAGATATAAACTTTAGCACTGTCTCACTCACATTCTCATGCTCTGCATTGTTTAAAAAGCCAGTGAACAAAGCTGTGCTCTTTTACACTAGCTTGAAATTTCATCTCTCAGTGTTGTCACAGCCAAGTTTTCAAAAATGTGTAAATATACACTTATGGTTCAATTGTGAGATCAAGTTTTTTCAATAACTAGGTTTTCAGGCTTTTCTTAAGAGGTCAGGGAATTCCTGAGCATTTTCCAAGATACACATGTTTCCAGTTTCACAAATAGCACCAAGACTTAAATGGGGCTCCTAATTCCCCCCAGGAGTCTAGTAAAGCACAAAGCAAATTCTATCCATTTATGACCCGTCTGTGCACTAAAAATACAGCTGGTCTTTTGCAATTTTTATGTTGAGGGTGTTTCGTCTCTTTATTATCCTTATACTTAAAACTATGAAAAGTCTATTGCCCATCTACATGACTATTATTCAAAGCACTGTATAATTTCAACCAAAGAGGAGGTATGTGCCAGATTTAGAAAATTGGACAAGGTAGTATAAGTGCCTAAAATGCCTGATCATAGCACGTTGCACAATGGACCCATTTATTTTGCATGTCGTCACAACATAGATCTGTACAACTTGTGTTTTACTTCTAACGTCAATCTTCTATTTCTTGACTTGATTGCTTTGAAAAGTTTACATCCATAAATAATTTTAATTAAATTACATTTTTTTGTGTGATATTATCTTTATCCAAATGATCTGGGTCACTTTGAATTTTGTTAATATCCATTTGTAAATTAATACCAATGTTCAAAGTATTAAATATATTGTCTACCTCACCAGTAAGGGTAGGAATGACCTAACCAACGTACTCATTTTATTTACTCATTCATTCCCTCATTTATTCATTCAAACTGTGTCTGTTGAGTATGTTATATATATCAAACACTATAGTAGGTGCTGAAAAATAAAGATATAAATAGCACTGAAACTACCTTCAAAGTATCTAAGAGAAAGAAAAACAGAAAAAGCCAGGTGAGTGTCCTACAGTGTTCCAGCTGCTATGATAGCTAAAGCAACAATTCTCTCAGAGGAAGTCAACTCATAAAGCTAAGTAATGGAGAAAAAGTAGAAATCGTTATTAAAATATAAGCATAGTTGAAAGAGCATAGGTTTTGAGGTCAGAAACCAAGACATCTAACACAGGCTTAGTTAGTATGTGACAATTGATGACATGTCCCTTTAACAAGTCTCATCTATGAGGGCAATAGACTGATTGGTCAGGCTGATAGCACCAAGAACACAGTGGTCACTTCTTCAGAGCAGTTGCAACCAAGGACTGTATGTGTTACTAATCCACAGCTGCAGCTGCAGCACCTAGCCAAGTGACCAACAGCATTTAGGATTAATATGGAAGACTAGAATTCAAAATATATTCTATAAGACTCCTGTGAATGATGTCAAAAGAGAGCCACAAAATTGGCTTTATGTTCTTTAGTCTCCAACACAAGGACAGAATCATGATTGGTGGCACAATTTAGAGCTGGTTATATATAAACAAATCAGTTGCTATTGAGAGTCATTTTATTTCCCATCCTGAGGACTGAATACAATTTGCACTTATGCTTCCTCGTGGAATGGTATGCCAGTCCTGGGACAGTTTGTCTACAGATCTTCTCATGCCTCTCCTAGCCTGCTCAGTGTTGCAGGGGGCTGATAAGAAAGCTACTTTCCTTCAGGGTTCCCTGTCAGTTGACTTCTATCTGGGTTCAGCCAATGGGAATTGCTAACTGAAAGGGCATCTGGAAGGGAGCAGCCAGGGCATTCTCTACCCACCCCTCTGTCTAATGTGACACCTCAAGAAGCTGCTGTGTCTCCTTCATGAGCCCTCTGGCTCTGGCTCTCAAGGCACAGGCATGGCTTCTTCTCTTTGGGGAGCCCTGACCCCTGTTTTCAGAAACCCTGCCTTCTTACGTTTTCCCTTCAGCCTAAGGGTGGTAACTAATCTGTCACTATTTTCTCATTTGCCTCCTTGTCTCATTTGACTTTTCAGTGTCCTCATCATCCATATAACCACTGCTCTGTATGAAATTCGCTCCATTTCAACTACTTAAAGGTATTTTTGTTTTACTAGACTAATTGATATTTAGAACATTTGTTAAATCATCAATTATACCACTTCTGAAATAACGGTAAGTTTTGTAAGTAATGTTTCTTTTAGCATTCATCACTGTGGGCTAGGACATACTGTGAAAACACAGTTCCATAAAAGTAGTTCTACAATTTTAGGAGTTGCAAAATGATGAATGCCAGATACAAGCTTGTTGATGGCTGGTTAACAAGTGAGAATAAAACTGAGACTATCTAGAAGAATGAATAAAGTTACAAATGATTCAGAGACCTCCGACACGTATTTTTTTCCCCACAACCAACTTTTAGTTAAGGGGTAAAGAGTAGAGAGTACTTGTTTCTGACTAGTGCCTAGAAGACTAATTAAGAGCACTAACATAATCTCAAGGGTCAGCTGAATTTAAGGTTAGATTTGCAATAAATGGCCTACTCAGGACAAAATCTGTGCCCTCACAGAGCTTACATTCTCAGCAGTGCAGTTAGACAGTAACCAAGTAATGAACAAACTAATAAATGAATGAGACTATCATCAGAAGAAAATAATACATAACAATGTGGAAGAGAGTGAGGTGAGATGTGGGTTGCTGTAGCGGTGGTAGAAGATTAGATCAAATAATCAGGGACGGCTGCTCCAAGGAGGTGCCACGGAGCCAAGCCCTGAATGATCCAGGGAAAATGATACTGGCAAAGCAAATGCCAAGGCCAAAAGTGGAACAAATTTGGTAAGTTTTGAGAACTAGTAATAGAAACTTGTACTTGTTAGTTCCTCAAGTGGCAAAAAGTACCAAAAAAGTATCAACACCCCCCACCTTGAACTTATATTCAAGTGGCAATAAATTAATTTTAAAACAAACAAACCACAGAATATGTAGTTGTATATACTCCTAGAAAAAATACTCTTAAGATTAACGGTAAATGTACCCCTAGCTGGCTATATTAGTAGTCTACCTGCTAAATTACTTGAGCATTTATTGTTATGTTCCACTGACCATTCTGAGTGCTTCAAATGTTATCAGTTCATTTAATCCACGTAACTACCTTATGAGGATTTATATTATTATTATCATCTCCATTTAGAAGTGAAAAACTGAGACACAGGCCTTAAGTTAACTTGTCTAAAATCATACAGCTGGCAAGCATAGAGTAGGTATTTGAATCCTGGTATCTGCTTCAACAAAATACCTTGTTAGCATTATATCAACGTACTATGATCAAAGGTGTAAAGACTTGAGTCAGACAAACCTGGGTTCAGATCCCAGCTCTCTCACTTACTAGTCAGTGTTCTAACATAACTTAATAACCAAAAGGAATACAGTTATTTTTTTTGTTATTGTAATTAACTACTACCTTACTTATGGTTTTCAGCCTTTCCTTCCAAGGCTCCAGGGGTATAAATGTCATCAAACTTCCTACTTTGACACTTCCTGAAGCATGAGCATCTGTTATTGCCTTTAAGTCTCAAATTTGTAAATGGATGTTAGAGTTATATTCTTAGAGAACAGAATATTCTGTTTTGTTCTCTATTCCAAATAATTTCTGAAGATACTTTTCAACATTCTGCTTGCTTTTGGAGTCATGCAGGAGATTAATGTGTCTTCTAAATGGGCTTTATTGTTATTTTAATTTTTCAAAGATGATGATAAATAGCCTGAGTTATTCTTCAACCATTGATATTCTCCCTTTAAAGGAAAAAATTGCCATAATATAATTTGTTCAAGTACAAGCATTTGTAATTTAGAATAGTGATAATCAAAACCTAGAATGCAGATATTTTTCTTCTAGTTTAACTTCTACAAGGTTGTCAGACATAAAAATAATAAAAATACAGAAAAAAGCATTTTCCTTAAATTGGTGAAAATATGTCATAGCATAGGTTTGTGTAATTACTAATTAAGCCCTATTTAATTAATCTAATAAATTGCCTTTAATTTTATGAATTTATTAAATTGTTAAATATGAACCATGATGGGATACTGTCATATAATCTTCTAGGTGATAAACTGGTTTTGGTTTTCTTAGTCCACCACACAAAATATTGATTATGGAGAATATTCTAAAAGCAGTATTAAAAATGGGTGACTTTCTGTGAACTGAAGGTGGGAAACTTGCCTTTAAACATAAAAAAAAAGTAAAGAAACCCTACTTTCAGTTACATATACAACAATATGAAACAAAAGATCTCTTTGTATCTCTAAAATGATACCTAGCGTTTCCTAATTTACATACATACATACTTACCTTACATACGTACTATCATTACCTAACATAATAAATGACATGTGTGAACTAAAAATAAAACCCTAAGCCCTCTGCTAACTGAATGGATCCCTCTTGGCCATAGGGGCCCCATAAATACATTCAAACTGAGTTCCCAGCCATGACAAGATGGGAGAGATAAAGCACAATTACAAACACACATGATTACCCCTTTTCATAAATATTCGTGACTCCTCCTATAGCTTGCTGAATATATATATTTGACCTCCTCAATTAGTATAAATCTTGTTTCTTTTGTTTGTCATTTTGAAGCACATGTGCCTGGCTTTTGGCCGGGGCTCCACTTTCCAGCCTGCTGTAGTGGCCACCCAATAGGCTGCTACCCTTTACGAGAAATAAAGCTCTCCTTTTTCCAAAGTCTAAACCTAATTAATTTTTTTTTTAGTTAACACATGTGTAAGAGACAAAATGTGTTTCTTAGTGAAAAAATGCCATTTCTCCTGGGAATTCTATTACTAGTGCACATAGCAAATCTCCTAAAAATGGAGCAGTTAATGGTGTAGCTATCTGAAAAGTAAATAAAATAGAAAACACAATTCGAAGTGTTATTAAATAATTCATTTAAACCAAAAAAGCCATAAACATGGATTGAGATCTTCGATACTGTATCTAGTATAGCTTATCAAGATATTTAAATGTTTTTCATTCTTTAATATGGATTCCTTTTCTAATATAACTAGTGTTAGTCCAGATCCTAAATATAAAATCATATAGAAAAAAGGACATGCTATTAATATATGCTTACTGATTGACAATCATCTTAATCAATGTTTATGATTATTTCAATCAAAAATATACTTAATAGTAAAATATTAAAGAATATTACTATTAACATATGAAAAAAGAAAGACAAAGATAAATTAGTAAACAACCTTTGCAACAAAATGGCAGAGATATTTAAATTAAAATGGCCATAATTACAACACTGAGAGAATGACAGAGATCTAGTGGGAGTTCTAGCCAGGAGCTCCGGCCAACCATGACGTGGCCTACGCACTAATTGAAGACTGCTTTCTCTGTGCCTTTGGTGGTTACATTGGATGGGCTATGAATAGGCAGAGGAAGTTTTGTTTAGAGAATCGGAACCTGAAAAAGCTATTAATAAAAATACAGCTGCACACACATCACCAGAACACTACCACCACTACCATCATTAAAAGCTGAATTAAAGATCAATGCTCAATTTGCTGAGTCCAGAAAATCTGAAAGAAAACAAGGATTGATCTACATTTTTAATGATGAGAATCATGCTAAGTGGCAGTTCGGAATCAAAAGGAAATGACAGGGGAATGGGCAGAAAAACGTCCTGAAACTACAGGTCCCTAAAATAATAGAAGGAAGAGGCAATATAACTTGAATTTGATTGAAGTAGGACTTGGAAAGATGGTTAGTGAGATACGGAATTCAATAGGTTGTTGCTGTTCATGAGTGCTAGAGGGAGACTGGCTAGTCACTATGGCATGGAGGAAAACTAACTTGGCATCAAGAAAATGTAGCATTCAGGATAAATTTAAAAGGCCACACAGAAGAAAACATGGGAAGAAAACAAAAGCCTGGAAAACCGAGATGGCAACAGAGGCACAGAGGAATTGGCATATACAAAATTTATAAATGTATAGTAAAAGAGGTTACCATTTCTCTAAAGTAAAGTGAATTTAGCCAAAAGTAAGTGAAACGGTTAGAAATGGTCACTATAAATCACTGAATAATTTAGAACAAACAGAGAGAATCAAACTGATAGCTGCAAAAAGACTTCTGGGAGGATTCCAAGGGTCTGGTATTTTTCTAGCTTTAATTTTCAGAATGGATAAATTCACTGGATACTGTTCAGGCTCTCACTTGATTTTTGCTATGAAGTCAAGCCTCTAAGATAAATAACCAGATTTATTATCACTTCTGCAAAATATGTAATTTATAATATGTAATTTTTTAAAAGGGCCATTCTTTGAAAAGTTGCCTGCTTTTATTGTTCTTGTAGATTTTGTTTACTCTTTGAAAGTATAATATATATTGTGATTGTGAACTCCACCTCCCTGCGCCCCTTCTAACATACACACACACTTAGAGAAAACAAAACCAGGAAGAGTCGATGGGCATAGTTATGAACCTGTGGTCTCAAGAAATTTTAGTAAAGATAACTTTCTTTCATTTGTTTTGATTTTTTTTTTTCAAGACAATGTCTCACTCTGTTGCCTGGGATAGAGTGCAGTGCTATGATCATAGCTCATTGCAACCTCACACTCCTGGGCTCAATAGATACTCCTGCATCAGCCTTCCGTGTAGCAGGGACTATAGGCACTTGCCACCGTGCCCGGCTAATAGACATAACTTCTCATTGGAAAAAAAAAAATTATACTTCACCTTATAAAGGACCATACTAAATTTAGTACTTTCTAAAGTATTAAAAATGGATTGCAGTCCGGAAGATACAAAATTAAACAACTAGGAAAGGTTCTTATTAGTCTTAATGGAAGGGAAATTACTTAAATGACTTCCTAAAATCAGAGGCAGTTGCACCTGATAAATTATCAACTTTATCCAGAGAAATATATAAGTATTCCCTGCAATCTGTGGAATAAAAAAAAAAATGAGAGCTTCTTAGGTCCCCAATTGTATCTTAGATGTATTTTTAAGTGCCCGTGAGTGTAGATCTTGCTACACTATTTATTTTGATAAATAGAGCAGACAATTCATATTGGACAGAGGAATTAGCTTCAAATCAGTAGATTCATGTGTACATGTAAACTCTGCCCTTAATGGCTCAGTTTAAGTAATTTCTTTACCAGGTATAAAATGACAATAATATCTATTAGCACTCTCTTTTATAAAAGGTAAATGATTCAATAAAACATTGAATGAGAAAATTTAGAGATGCTTTTATTAACACAAATGCTGTGAGTGAATGGTCTTAATCTTTCTAAATTTTATAGGGGCAGGTGCAAAGCATCTACCAATATTAATCTAGAAAGTTAACGCACAAACTAATTTATGCCTTAGGCACTGAGAAAATATGGCGCAAGCCTTTTTCTTTTCCTTTTTCTTTTTAGAAAAGTTCGATAGAAAATATTTTATTTCAAAAAAACTATTGATATGCTTAACACAAGTAAATGAATATTTTACTAGGATATGTATGTATATATTAATGGTTGTATTTAAATTTTAACAAGTGATTATGCTCTTTTAAAAATAGAAAAAAACTATCTTGTAAAATATGGTCATGGAAGAAATTTAATTTGAGAACTCTCTTGGCTGGTTGCTACCTAGTCGCTGTTAAATCAAAAGGAAGCTCTTTAGCCAATCCACAAAGCATTTTACCAACTTGTCTTTTTCTTCATCTAACTAAATATACCTTCTTTTTATCAGTCCACTACATGTACTATAAACTCTCCAGCTGATTCCTACTCTGTTACATGTCTCCGCTCTTTTCTTCTCTGAGCATATTTACCCTTCTCTATCAATATCTTCTTGGCCCTTCTATTTTTATCCGATGATTTCCATAACATTCTGTGGATTAATTATTCACCATTGTCTCTGATGCCAAGATGGTGAGACGGCAGGATTATAGGGCAGAGGAACTTTGTATTTCACTGAAGGTATGGATGATGCCAGAATTAGGGAAGGTACATTGGTAAACACAGAATGAGAGACAGTGAAATTAGCTGAAATCAGTAAGCTAAAGATCAGAGGCTTAGGATTAGATATAGATAATGAAATCCAGGTTGAAGGTAAGAGTAGGAAACACAATCTGTAATAGGTGCAGCTGCAAATCAATGACTAGGATCAGGTAGATATTCAGTAACTTGATCAAGTAAGGAGACAGGTACAAGAATGTTCATGGCCACATTATATTACAATATATTATAATTAGCAAAAATCTGGAAATAATGTCAAAGAAGCATATGAAATGTGCTCAATTTGTTATCAGAAAAGTATAAATAGAAAGATAAGATATCAATATATATCAGCATAATCACTATAATCAAGAGGACTAATAATATCAAATATTGGCAAAGATATGAAGCAACTTGAACTCTGAAACACTGATTATGGGAGTGAGCATGAATTAGTTCAACCATTTTGGAAAACAGTTTTGTAATATCTATTGTACCTGAACATTTATGTCTCCTTTGTCAAGCATATGTTCACCAAAAGACACACGAATGTTCAGAGCAGCTTTTTTCATAAAAACAAAAAACTAGAAAGAACACAAATGCCTTTCAACATAATGATGGTATATTTATATAAGGGAATGCTACTTAACATTAATAAAAGAATAAATTACTAAAACCCACAACAACATGGATAAATATCAGAAATGTAAAGTTAAGTGGAAGATAATAGATACCATAGAGATACTATTAGATTGCATTCATTTAAGGTTAATGAAGGAAAAATTAACCTATGTTTATTTAAGTCAGAATTGGGGTTACCTCTGGAGAATACCATCTGGGAAGAGACATGAAGAGAACTTCCGCATGGTGTAAATATTCTATATTCTGATATAATTTGTATTTATACGATTGTATTAATATTCACATGCAAAAATGCATCAAGCTGCATACTTAAGATTTATGTACTTTACTATGTATGTATAATTATGTCTCAAAAAATGTCCTTGTATCTTAGAAATAAATTCCAGAATGTATGTAGATTAAATGATATGTCTGATATTTGCTTAAAAATTATCCAGTATGTTGGGGTAGTTGGATGGACATATATGAGGTGAGATTGGCCATGTTTCAATAATTCTTGATGAGTACATGAAGTTCATTATATTTTTCTTTGTGTTTTCATATATGTTGGAAATCTTCCATCCATCAATCAATCAATAAAAACTATAGACACACACACACACAGAGTGAAAGAGAGAGAGAAAGAGATTTGCTGAGAGGAAGGGAAGATGATAGAACTCAACACGTACAAAAAAATCTCTTGAGAAATTATTCAGTTAAGTAGAAAAAATGAGATCATAACTGGAAGAGAATGTGGGATAAAAGACCATTGTACGCATATTATAAATTTAGGTTTTCCTCTTCAAGCCATTGAGGAGGAGTTGTGAAGGACTATTATCAGAAAAGCTATATGATTAGAATTTTAGGAAGATTCGTTGTGTTGAGAGTAGATTGTAAGAGGGAAAGATGACAGAGGGAAAAACAGCTAACAAATTAAGAAATGATGTAGATCTATATAACATGGCAATAGCAATAAGTCTGTAATAAAAATGTACTAGTGTAAGAATACAGAAGATATTGGATCTAGACAATATGGTGATTGATTAGATGAAAACAAAATACAAATGGTGACAATAATTCAATCATTCATTCATTCAACACCTATAAATGCCAGGAATTTGATGGACTTCAAGGAGTAATAGTAAATAAAACAGATACAATCTCTGCCTCATGAGGCTTGAGTACAGTGAGGAGAAATCAATCATAATCAAATTAACAAAAGATGAAAGAATTAAATTTATGTTAAAAATAAGATTATGTTTCAGAGATTGAATGAAAATGGCAATTGAAATAGATTGGGCAGAAAAAACCTTCCAAAAACTATAACATTTAAGCTAAGACATAAAGAATGAACAGGGAGTCTTATAGGGTAACAGATGGGTAATGCAGAAAGAAAAAGGAAAGCTGTTAACATTCAAAAAATCAAATTAAAGCCAGTAATACTGACAGAATGGTGAAATGGAGTGTGAACAGTAGACCCGAGGATTCAGAGATTTACAGGGCAAGGAAAAGACTTTGGATTTTATTCTAAGTACAATCGGAGGACATTAAATCATTTTAAGTATCAGTTTCATCCATTTAGTCCTTCAAATAGTTTACTTGATTTCTACTTCATTCCACACACAAACATACCAAAAAAAAACCAAAACAAAAAACAGATAAACAGTGGATGGTTATGTATGGATACAAGACCTAAGTGTGAAAAGCAAAGTTTTAAATCTCTTAGAATATTGGAGAATATCTTTGTTGCTTTTGAATAGCAAGAATCCCTTTAAGGGGACAAAGATTATAATTTAAAAAGGAAATGATTACAAATTCAACTACATCAAAAAATAACTGACTTCATCAAAATACAGCATAATCAAAGTGAGAAGAAAGCCACAGATGGAGAGAAGAGATGCAATATGCATATGTGACAATTAGCATAAAAACATGTTTTTAAAATTTCCTTTCAAATCAGTAATAAAAATACAAACAATCCAGTACAAAAATGAGCAAAAGATATAAATAAGAATTTCATAGAAACAAGAAAAAAGACTCTGTCCCTGACCTCATGAAATTCAAAGACTAGAGGTAGACAGATTTTAATAAAACAACCACCAGGCTATTTGTTCAATTGGGCCCTAACATGAAAAGATCATAGCAGAACTCATTGGGGCTGACCTACATTCTTCATATATGTTAACAAAAAATAAATTTTTGCTGTTTTAAGTCTATGTGATTTTGCAGTTATTTGTTATTGCAAAAAAAGATAACCCAACTTGAACCATATGCAAATATGCACTCTAAGTGAATTAAAGACTTAAATGCAGCTGGGTGCCTTGATTCATGCCTGTAATCTAGCACTTTGGGAGGCTGAGATGGGAGGATTATTTGAAGCCAGGAATTTGAGACAAGCGTGGGCAACATAGCAAGACCCAGTCTCTACAAAAAATTTTAAAAATCAGGTGGGTGTGGTGGGTGCCAGTGACTCAGGGGGCTGAGGCAGGAGGATCACTTGAGGATCAATTGAGCCCAGAACTTTGAGGCTGCCATAAATTATGATTGCAGCATTGAAGTCCAGCCTGGGTGACAGAGAGAGAACTTTGTCTCTAAAAACATAATAATAATCATAAAAAATAAAGAGATCTAAATATATAAAGTTAAGAAGTTAAGAGAATGTGTGGAATATTATTGTATTATCTTAAGCAAGCAGAGGAGAAGGAATTCTTAATTAAGTACTCAAGTGGGGGAAAAATCAAAGTTAAAGATTTTATTTAATGAAGAATGCCATATACAAACCTAAAAAATAGGAAACCATTAGAGAGAAATATACATTTAAAACCAACAATAGATTAATAATATGTAAGTAATTATTATAAATTATTTTCTACCCATTTTGGGGTGAGAAATGTGTATCTAATAGCAGCTTAATTTTCCACTGTTATTTTAAAATTACAGTCATGGGTTACTTAACAGAGATAGTCTCTAAGAAATGCATTGTTAGTTGATTTTGTCATGTGGGCATCATGGGTGTACTTACACAAAGGTAAATGGTATAGTCTACTGTACACCTAGGCTATAAACCTGCACAGCCTGTTACTATACTGAATAGTGCAGGCAATTGTAACACAGTGTATTTGTCTATCTAAATATAGAAAAGGCACAGTCAAAATATGGTATAATCTTCTGGGACCACCAACATATACATGTATTAGTTCCATGGACTGTATTCATTTCAGATTTAAGGGGCTGAGAATTCAGTTGATCATACTTTTTTACTTAAAACTATGTTACTGAGAACCATCCATGCTGCTTTATGCATGTCTAGTTCTCATTGCTCTACAATAGTTCATCGTATGCATATATCCTAGTGTTGCACATTTAAAGTTGTATCTAGCTTCTAATCCATGATGAACACAAACACATACATACACACACACACACGGAGGAAAAGAGAGATAGTCTTTAGGGTTGTGCAAAAATGTCTCTGGGGTGAAAATTCAATAGTTGGAGTCCAATTATGCATGCTTAGTTTCATTAAGTACTACCAAAATTGCTCTCCAGTCAATTTACACTTCTACCAACAAGTACATCATCATTCTTATTTCCCACATTCACTAACAATTCACTAACAATTAAATTATAGAAAGAATTGGGTATAAAAAGTAGATACCTGAAAGGTATGTAGCTTTGGAAAAACAACTTATCCATAGCTCTATTTAGTTAGGTGAAGCAGATTTAGTACCTTACCACAGTGGCTAGAACATAGAAGGGCTCAATAAATATTTATTAAGCAAATATATGAGAAATGCCTCCTTAGGGCTTATTCAGAAGTCCAAAACCTTTGTAAAACAAGGAGAAATTAATTCTAAAATTGGTGATTTGGAGCCACTTAGAAAAAGGGAAGAAATAAAAGAAGATACAGAGAATCCATAGCTGAAAATGTGAAAAATCCTCAGGATTCTATAGCCCTCCTCAGAGAGGAAGAATAAACTACAATTTTGTAAATCTGAACTACATAGAGTGTATGTGTGTGCATGCGTACAAGCACATGTGAAAGTGTGTGCACAGGATTCTTGGAATGGAGAACTGGGGAAAAGGGGTTGCCTTAGAAAGGCAAAGGTTATCTCAATGTATTATATAAGACAAAATTAAATTTTTAAAAATGTAAAGAGAAAACAATTTTTAAGCATGAACTTTTAGCCGATATAGTTGATTCTTGAACAATGTTGGGGTTAGGAGAGCTGACCCTAATGCAGCCAAATAAAACTTTTGACTTCCCCAAATCTTAACTACCAATAGCCTACTATGGACTGGAAGCCTTACCAATAATATAAACAGTTAGCTAAGACATATTTTATATATTATATGTATTATACTGTATTCATACTACAAAGTAAGCTAGAGAAAAGAAAATGTTATTCAGAAAATCATTAGGAAGAAAAAATATATTTACCATTCATGAAGTGGAAGTGTATAGTCATAAAGATCTTCATACTCATCTTTATGTTGAGTAGGCTAGGAGCGGGAGGAAGAGGGGAGGTTGATCTTGCTGTCTCAGGGGTGGCAGAGGCAGAAGACAATACACATATAAGCAGACCCAGGCAGTTCAAACTCACGTTGTTCAAGGGTCAACTGTAATTTATTTCCATGAGCTTGGGGATAGTTTGGAACTATGAGTAATCCATTACTCATAGTTAATATTTAAGAAAATGCTCAAGGAAAAGCATATAATTCTCACATAGGCCTCCAGAAATATTTCCTTAAGAATTGTCCTTCCTCTTCCTCACTTTGTAATCATCGAAGCTATTTACATTTATAGATTATTACATGTTAATTGAGTTATAAAACTATATTTGTTTACAGAGTCTTTAAATTCTGGAAAGAATATTTTACTTGTGAATGTTTCTTCTGAAAGAACAAATAAACAGATCATAAGCATTTAATAAAATAACAAAATAACTCTGAAGAACCATAACCTTTCCTACACACATTTGCTCAATTTAGATGACATAAAGCTAACACTTTCTAAAGGTCAACTTTCTAAGTCAAATATGTCATATTCAAAGGCAATGAGTAACTAGCTTGTCTACAGAGTTTGTTTTCCTATCAAAGCTTATATAACATCTGAAACATATTAAAATTAGTTATGTTTCTTCTCTAGGACTCATTACCAAAATATGCCCGTACTCTCCTCTCCCCAGAAAGAGAAAATATATGCAATTCTAATTTTATTATTTCATTTGAGAACTCAAGTGACTTTAATTTCCATTGAACACAAATTACAATATAGAACATATAAGACACATTAGAGTAGGTCAGATCAACTTCATTTTATCCTCAAAACTCAAATGGGTTCATAATCTTCAATTATTTGGAATTCTTCCCAGTGATCACCAGTGCTTGGTATTCTGAGTTTTATACTCCAATGAAGCTGGAATCTGGCAGTCTTGCCTTTGTAATCAAGATCATATTGCTTGATACATTATTAAAATAAAGATTAATATGATTACTTCAAAAGGCATCTTAAAACTACACAATGTATAAGTTAAATATTGTTATTAATTCTTATATTTGTAAACTATTTGATGGAACTTCAAAAGCCAAGGAAAAACTTTCCCTTTACGCTCTGAATGTTCACTGAAAAATCAACTGGCAAAGGACAGATTAATAAGGGAAATATCATTTAAATTTATTAACGTGCATGCGGGAGAAGCACAGAGTGGTTACTACCTCAACCCTCCAAGGAGGTACAGAAGCTTATATACCATCCTGAGGTTACAGAAAGAATGGGGAGCTCAGAGCATGGCCAAAAACAGGTTATGGGGGTAAATCAGGTCATGGTGGCAAGACCCACAGAGGAGGGGAACCTGTAGCCTTGGGGCCACATGTGGCCTTCTGGATCTTTGAGTGTAGTCTTTTGACAGAATCCAACTTTTACATAAAAAATCCTTCTAATAAAGGTATTTTCTGGGAAGGAGAGAAAAGGAGGCCTAGCTAGAAAAGGTGGTCTTGTGATATAGACGGAACCTCAAATGTAGAAGCCCTACGAGACAATAGATGATAAATGCTTCTTTCAGACCTTCATAAGTCTTAGATTCCCAATTAGCCTTTCCCAGATCAGATAAGGAAGAGCCTCAGAGAAAGTCAGTATGCATCACTGCAGATTTTCCCTACAGATGAAAATTTCCCCCATAAAATATAGTTTTTCAGGGCTACTTCTATTTGTAGGCCTTCTTAACAGAAATCTCAAAGTACAACAAAGAAATGTATTTTGGGGTGAAATATTTTGATTTCCTTCAAACTTATTTGCATGATAAGTAATAACAATTTCTTTTGTTTATTATAGGAAATAGCTGCAATTGTCAAGATTTCAGAGAAATAGACTTATGAGCTTCAGTTACTATATTTAATTGGCCCAAAGTGACACTGAAGTAAATGAACTTTAGAAAAACATTTATAATAGATCAAAATAAAATTTTTAATTAAAATGCTAATTTTTAGTGTATTTCTAAAATTTAGAAATTACTAAGTATGTTTTAAGCATACGTGATTCAGTATGCTTTTGATAACTATGTGAAATAAATTCTTAAAAATTTATGATGTTTGTAGAACTATGGTTGGCAAAAACAAGGACTTTTGGTAAATTAAGGATGGAAAGAAGTCATAAAAATATATATTAACTAGATTCTACATATAGGTAGACTATAAACTCCAGGAGGAGAAGGCTCTGGAATGTATGGCTCATACTGTATCCCCAGTGACTAGCAAAGTTCTTTGAACAAAAATATGTGCAGTAAATACATGTTTAATTAATAAATGAATAAATATGAATGAATGAATGAATTCCTTTCAAAATAAATCAGATTTCAGGCACCAAAAATTTTATACAGTGAATAAACAATCCTGAATTGTCAAGTTCAATTTGGAAAACTTTGTTGCAACATCACTTACTGCTGAGGCAAATTCTCACACCAATTTTATTTCAGATTGTGTCTATTAAAAAGACCAGTATTTGGTATTTGCATTCTCACCATTTTATAATACTTTCATAAGGCTTAGCAAAATGCTTTTGTAACCTACAACTTCTTCATAAAGAGGGAAGTAATTATAGGTGGTTGTTCAGCTGACCAGATTTTTCTCTTTTTGCAATAAAAGAAACTGAGAAGGGCCCAAATAATCAATCAGAACTTTGCCTGGTGACTATGGAATCAGATTGAGGGCAGTATGTTTAATTTCAATGGTCTAATGACATTAATTTGGATAGCCTGCGACATTGTCTTTATAACTAGTACATGCCTATCTGAAAGCTCACTCTGTATCTATGGCTTTCATAAATCTCCTTTTCTTTACCTTCTAATACCAAACAATTCACCAGAATTATTAGGTACCACTTAGAATACTTAATCTTAATTTACCATAATTTCCCTAATGTCAAAAATAAGCAAACAAGTATCCAAAATTTCAACTCCAGTTGTTTTCTTTGGAAAATTTGTTTAAGCATATTCTTAGATGTCAGTCCTAAAAATATTATCTGAAATTTAGGTCAGAGAGAGGTCTCAGATTTTAAGGATTTTCAACCTTATATGTTCAGGTTTCACCATCAAAAGTGAGTATGGTTTGAAGAAATATCAGAGTGATTTGAGTGAAGATTATAAACAATACAAACCTAAAGGCCTAAATAAATGATATTTTAATGAAAGTTAACTCTTAAGTGACCCAAAGAAACCAAAATTTTAAAATAAATCATATTTCATAAGAGACAAAGATAGGGAGATTATTGTGGAAAACGGCAGAATAGGAGTGCCCTCCTGGCTCTCTGCTCTCAGAGTCGGAGGTGAAATAGGCAGACCACTGCACGCGAGTGAACTCCATTTCTACAGGACCAGCTCTGCGGATCTACAGAGAACTAGCGTGGGACACAGGACCTCAGTGGAAAACAGAGGAGAGTAGAACCAGCTTGACAGGGAGGAGTTGCAAGGGAGATTGCCTCTTCACCTGGGTCCTGGAGAGTCAGCACCACCCACCCTCTCCTGTGACTGGGGCCTGGTGCTTCTTGCAGATGGAACTGACTGCACCCCTAGGTGGAGCTGAAAAAGAGGCCATTCATCCTGTAACCTGGTCGACAGACTGTCACATTCCCTTCCAGTCCTCTTCCCTGCTAGAGGCTGAAAGAAGATAGCAGCAACCTTTCAGACTGTGCTTTATAATCCAATGCCAGCAACTCCGACCCTTGACAAAGAAACCAGATGAGAAAGAACCAGCAAAAGATCACAGGAAAAATGAAGAATCAGACAGAAAAATCGTCTCCAAAAATAAACTCTCTATCATCACCAACTGATAGCAACCTACTTGATCCAATTAATCTGACAGAGAAAGAGTTACAAATATGGATGGTTAGAAAACTCAGTGGCATAGAAGAGAAAATTGATTCCCACATAGAGAAACCACAAGAACGATTCAGGAAATGAATGAAAAATTCTCCAAAGAAATTGAATTGATGAAGAAGAATCAAACAGAAATCCTGGAAATGAAGGAAATATTCAAAGAGCTCCAAAACTCAATGGAAAGTCTCAA
>CAUYRT010065860.1:0-15904 GCA_963574885.1 Lepilemur ruficaudatus
ACCTTGAGCGATCCGCCTGCCTCAGCCTCCCAGAGTGGTAGGATTACAGGCGTGAGCCACCGCACCTGGCTCAGAATTAGGAATTTGATGCATATCATTCCAGGGCTATTTTATGTATATAAAAGCAAACATATATGTGAACTATATATCATATATAACATATATAGACATAGATATGCACATACATGGTAATATATAATTTCTCCTTTTCATATAAATGATAACATATTATACATATTTTTCTGCTTCTCGATTTTCCTGTTTATAAATACATCTTGAAGATTATTCCTGTCTTAATTATCTACTGCTGCATAACACATTACCCCAAAACTTAGCGACTCGCTGTCACCTCAGTGGCTGTGGGCCCTGCTTCCGTGGGTCCTCCACTCCTGGTCTCCCACAGGCTGTAGTCGGGACATCGGCAGGGTTTGCAGTCACCTCAAGGTGCCACCGTGATCAGCCTCCAAGCTCACTCCTGAGGGTGCTGGCAGAATTTAGTCCCTGGCGAGCTGCTGGATGGAGTTGCTTTCAGGTCCTTGCCGCACGGGCCTCTCCTACACGCTCAACAAGGAAAGAGAGTTTGGTTCCAGGCTTTTATAGCCTCATGCTGGAAGTGACAGCCCATCTCTTGTGCTGTATTCTAGTTCTTAGGAAAAGTCATTAGGTCCAGCTGCTCCACCCCCAACCACCACACACACGCGCACACTCTCACACACACACACAAGAAGGGGACTACACAGGGGCGTGAACCCCAGGAGGCAGGGGTCACCAGGTGCTATTTCAGAAGCCGCTGACCATAATTCTCCCGCAGCACATACCAACCACCTGTGTTCTGTATGAGCCCTCCGCCAATGTCGGGGGCCCTGTCCCCTTAACCAGGGCTCTACTGGGGGGTGCTGGCTTCATGTCTTTCACCCCTACTTGCTGGGAAGCTCAGGAGGGAAGGGGATTTTGTGCACATGGTGCATGCAGTAGGCACTCAGCTAAGACTGTTCTCTTTCGGATGCGTGGAGGATGGAGAAAGGTTTCTTGGTTCTGTCTTAATCAGGAGTGCACTGGGTGATAAATCGTTGCTTGTTCTTTTGAAACTGTGGGTGCTTTGGACAGATGTTTTGGAAGATGCTTGGAACTGCAAGCCAGAGGGCTGCAGAGAGCACGTTCAGACATGATTGTCAACTGGAAAAGAAGCCCTGTAAAGGGCCTGACCAAGCTGGGCTGGACACACAAAATAGAGCCACAGTGTCCTGGAAGAGACTGAACTTGGGCCATTCTGTATTTATGTAATTGTCCTGCAGCTGGCAAAGAGCAAGACCACAGCCTGACGGGGGTAGATTCCACTGAACCAGTGTTCCCGCTGCCAGTCATCTTGGGGGCAAGTTTGTCTTGGAGCAGAAATTGAGAACTCAGGATTGAGCCAGTAGGATCAGAGGGAAGTTTATTCTCTCTCTCTCTCTCCCCACTGCCCCCAGAGTTGAGTCTGCCCTGTAAAGAAAGACATGCTCCAGGCAACCCTAGACGGGGGTGGGGGGTGGGAAGGGGCGTGGGGGGGATATGGGGGGTGGGGGGGACCTACCGATGAGGAGCAAGCTGGGCTGGGCAGGCGGGTGGCTCTGTGAGATTCCCTGGGTAGCTCTCCCTGGGAGAAAATCCACGTTGGTCAGGTCGCAAGTATTTCTCTGTATTTTGCTCCTTTTCCACGGTGCTCAAAGTTTTCCAGCTGCTGCTGAAGCTGCATCTGGTTTCTGTGGAGTGTGAGGCAGGGAGGGGAGGGTCCTCCAGCCACGCTTGGGCCGAGAGGCTGGGAGGAGGCCAGAGCCACCCACGGAGGACAGCAGGGTGGGGGCTGCTGAGGAAGCTGGAGGGAAGAACACAGGGGCAAGCGCTGGGGCAGCTGTAACCCAGCATCTGCGGGACGGTCCGCAAGGGCTCAGTTCCCATGTGAGCCAGTAGGGCTCCAAGTAAATTGCATTATAATGTGAGTATCTAATGGAGATAAGATAGTTTATTATCATTGGCCAGGGAGGCCTGAACATAGCCATTCTATGAGATGTCGTAGTAGTAAAAATAGATAATACCAACAATCTAGTATGTCAACGTTTTAATAGAACTTTTTACTTTACAAGCCATTTTTCCATATATCCATTTCTAGTTGATCCTCAAAATAATCCGATATGTAAAACAGGTATTATATTGCTTTTTTTTTTTTTTTTTTTGAGACAGAGTCTCACTCTGTTGCCCAGGCTAGAGTGCCATGGTGTCAGCCCAGCTCACAGCAACCTCAAACTCCTGGGCTCAAGCGATCCTCCTGCCTCAGCCTCCCAGAATGCTAAGATATAGGTGTGAGCCACCATGACTGGCCAACAGGTATTATATTGTTAATTGTTATTACCAGTTTAAACCATATGAAGTTGCCATATTTATCGGTCAAACATGGTTAAATGTCAACAATTGTGTATGGTTTGACCTAATATTATTACAAGAATAATAACTATTGTTATTATTATAAATAAAAACAATAATATGGCTTAGTCCATTTTGTGTTGCTGTAATAGAATACCACAGACTAGGTTATTTATAAAGAAAAGAAATTTACATCTCGCAGTTCTAGAAGCTGGGAAGTTCAAGATGGAGGGGCCCACATCTGGCCAGGGCATTCACACTTTGTCGTCTTCGGGCAGAAGGTGGAAGGGCAGCATAGCACGAGAGGGCGGGAGGGGAGGGGCCAGACTCATCCCTTTTATCAAGAACCCACTCCTGCAATGACTAACCCACTCCCTCAACTGCAGCATGAATCTATTCTTGAGGGCAGAGCCTACATGAGCCAATCACCTCTTAAGTCCCTACCTCTCAACACTGCCGCACTGGGGATTAAATTTCCAGCACATGAACGTTGAGGGACACATTCGAACCATAGTCCATAGGTATCTTCTTAAACATTACGTGCCTGGCATATCGCTAAGCTCTTACTCAACACGTTCTATCTCATTCAATGCTCACAAGCACTTGACGAGACGGGTACCATACTGGATACAGCAGTGTTCCTTTCGGATCCCTTTTCGGGGCCCACACACACATTCCCAGCTGCCAGGAGTATTGGCTACTGATGTCTCATGGCTCCTTGGACATAGGTTGCTGCCTCCACCAAGGCGATGCCCCAGTCCCTGGGACCGTCAGCAGTCAGTGACTGGCCGATGTGGGGTATAAGGCCGGGCCCCTGGCCTCAATATGGGACCCCCTGAAGGGTGCCCGGCTCAGAGCTCCCTCAGTTGCAGCCACACTGGTGGGCATCTTCTCCTTCTCAATCCATCCTCTCACTCACTTACAGGGGTGCCTCCCACCAGCACTGCCCGCTAAACCTTTTGCAGGCAATTCTCCACCTGAGTCTGCCTCCAGGGAACCCAAACTGAAGACAGTTGGTGCCAGAAGTGGTCCTAGGAGGCAGACTTCAAAGTGGGAATTTGGAGAGGGGTCACTTGCCAGTCACCTGTCAGTGAACTGGTGCAGGAGAAGTCAGGACAGTCCCTGGCATACTGTAACTATATGATGGTTACAGCTTGCACTACTGCTGACCTTGGGTGTGATGGGGTGCGACAAACACCACCCCAAAATATGGCACCTCGGAAATAGAGAAAACAGCAGAAGCAAGAAGGCCACGCTCACCTTTCCCTTCTTCCCTGAAACAGGCCATGAATCCTAGGAAGGTCACTCTCTGACCTCTGGCCCTTCTCCCTGGAAGACCCCCACGTGACAGGTGGCCTGCCCTATGCCCTGAGGGAAAGAATGTCACACAGGATGCAAAGAAGAATCTAAACCAACAGGCCTTGGTAAGGCCACCTCCCTCTAGTTTATCACCATTAGATCACACCCACCTTGTCCAATCATACTTCTCCATGACTGTTCACTCTTCGGCAAACCTAAGCATAAAAATATATGGGTTTCCCTGTTTCTCTGGGTCTTCATTTCTGAAGGCCCCTGTGTCATGTAAAACTAATATTAAATAAATTCGTCAGCTTTTCTCTTGTTAATCTGTCTTTTATCATAGTGGTCTCAGCCATGTACCTAGCACAAGGCGAGAAGATAAATCTATTCTGCCCTACAGGTAGGGTATGGGAGTAAGGGTCCCAGCAGCTGGTGTACTATCTCTGGCAATGTAGAGAAGCATGATTACAAGGACTAACTATGGAAATGTAATTCCCCCAGTCCTGTCCTTGTAGCTGAGCCCATGGATTTGCTAGAGAGGGTTAATGACAATCTCAGAGTGAATAATCACCACCCCATCTCTAAAAGAAGAAAAAAAGTGTCATCAGAGTGAATAATCCCCAAGGCAAAACGTGAGAGGCAGAGGACTTCCTGGGTAACAGTGAAGGACATCCCTTCTGCAGAGGGAGGACCAGGCGTAGGACTTAATGATCAGAATAGCAGAGCTTCAGATAAGGTGGAAGTTTTAGGCCTGACAGTCCCCCAGTGCCAAGGCAAGAGCCCTGATAGGCAGGGAGTGGGAACCTGAGGCTTGGGCGGGAGACACATGAGTACACATGGTTGAGAACCTTGAACTCTCAGGTTCTTCTGGAACTGCTGGGCCTGCAGAATTGACCGACTTCTCCTTGTTGGCAAAGAGTAGTGCCCCTGGTTGAAGATCATACCAGGTGTCCAGTGAGGCAGGGGCCCTACGAGAGAAGGCTTGTGCTCCTCGGAACCCACCTTCGCCTCCTTCCTGGCCATCTGACGGACAAGAGTCAACCCCTCACCGTGCTAGGCCTGCTAAGAGAGGACAGGGACTGCACACCGAAGGAGCCACAGGACCTGGCTGACACCCTCGGGCAGGAACTGTGCAGAGCTGAATCCTGGGTGGCCTGGGGAGGGGAGGAAGGTAAAGGTGGATGCGGGCAGCATGGTGGATGCGGGAGCACTCTCCCATGACAGGGAACTTACCACCTGGCAAGGAACCCAGGAGATGACGCCAACACACATTAAAGATGGATTTTAGAAGCTTAGGAAAAATAATGGTTCACGCTAAGTGAAGAGGAAATGTCAGAACTGCTATGGCAGACAATGGAGGAAGAGATCAAAAATCTCAGAGAAGTGGGCGTGCCAGAGTGTCTGCAGTGCAGAAGGCCAGAAAAGCCACCAGGCCCCTCTGTTCTGTGGGGGGCCGGTGGAGAGCACCCTACCTACTGATGCAATAAAGAACGAGCTGGTGGCGGCCAGGGTGGCACAACTTCACTGACCGTAGGAGGTGCTATTACAGAACTAGGCTCCTAAATGCCCACGGGATGAAAGAAGCCCAAAAGAGGCCAGGTGGCAGTGCGTGACCTTTAGAATCCAGCTGGGTGCAATTGCAGGGAGCAGCAACCCCGGAGTGGCAATCAGGGGGGCCTGACCCACAGAGGGCTTTGGAGACGGTTAACAGAACACAGCGTTCCCGGAGGCAAGATAGATGGGTGGCCGACAGTGTGCTGTTTAATCTCGACAGTGAGAGGAAATCAACAGTGGGTGATCAGGGGGCTGAAGGCAGCCGCCCCAGTAATATGTCACGATTCCTACCCCCGATTCTGGACTGAGCCATTGCCTAAGGGGATGCTCGGTCCCTGTGAGGAAGGACCTGCAACATCCTGTCAAAGGTGTTCCGTGGTAATTCCCTCTGTCCTTTCCTCAAAGAATCTGTGGTCATTTGCTTGTATAACTGAGCATGAGGAACAAGGAATGTAGAGGACTTTCAAGGATTATTAGCCATGGAGTCCGAATCGACACCAATACCTGTGACCCAAAGTGCCATAATGTCCCTCCCTCCCATTAGAGTGAGGGGTGTGGAGTCCAGCTAATCACAGAGCCCCAGCCCTGCTCCAGCTCACAGGGGGTCACTGGTGGGTCTACCAGTCCACTGTGGTTGTGTCCTGATCCCTGAATGCATTGGAATGGGCACACGTGGTAACCGGTAGAGCCCTAGTTGTTCCTTGACCTATGGAACAAGAGCTAGTAGAGTAAGGAAGACCAACTGGAAATCGCTAAAGCTGCTCCACTTCCCTGGCCAAGATAATAAGTCAAATACAAGATTGTTTTTTTTTCAGGGGGAATGGCAGGAATTATTTAATAGTTCCACCTTCAAAGGTTAAAGAATGCAGGATGGTATCCCATGTAATTCACCAATCTGGCCCCTATAAAAACGGCATGATCATGGCTGATAAGGGTAAACTACCACAAACTTAAATAATAGCCCCAGTTGTGACTGTGGAGCTAGGTATGGCATCCTTTCTGGAGCAGATGAACACGGCCTCTGATACATGGTGCATGACTGCTCATCTGCTTACTGCCTTCTTGTCCGTCCCCGTCAGAAAGGAGGATCAAAAGTAGCCCACAGGCACGTGGAGCAGCCTGCAGGATACATCTGCATGTTGCATCGTGGCCATGTTAACTCTCCTGCCTTCTGTCACCATGTGGTGGGAAGGGACCTGGGCCATCTGGACATTCCACACCACATCACATTAGTCCACCATGTCAATAACATCATGTTAATGAGCAAGAAGTGACAAGTGCATTAGAAAACCTTGGCATGACACAT
This sequence comes from Lepilemur ruficaudatus, assembly GCA_963574885.1. NCBI lineage: Eukaryota > Metazoa > Chordata > Mammalia > Primates > Lepilemuridae > Lepilemur > Lepilemur ruficaudatus. The sequence continues at coordinate 6,560 of CAUYRT010065860.1, forward strand.
TCACTCCAGAAGGTGAGAAATAAATCCTACCTGGATTTAGGGCCTTGACACATCACTGAAGTACGGAGGGGTCTAGTGGTCTGGGGACATCCCTTGCACGGTAAAGAATGTGAAGAACAAATGATGGGCCACTGCCAGCACACGGCAAGTCTGAGCCCTCATGGAACCGTCTGTCCTGCATGGCTGCAGCTGGTACCACAGGGGGGACTCAGGGCACTAGCGGAGTCTACTGTGTCCCATTTTACTGATGAGACAACCGAACCTCAGAGAGGTTAAATAAATTGCTCCAAAACACAAAGCTGGCAAGTGGCAAATCTAAGATTAAAAATCTAGATCTGGCTGGGCGCGGTGGCTCACACCTGTAATCCTAGCACTCTGGGAGGCCGAGGTGGGCGGATCCCTCAAGTTCAGGAGTTTGAAACCAGCCTGAGCAAGAGTGAGACCCCGTCTCTACTAAAAATACGAAGAAATTAATTGGCCAACTAAAAATATAGAGAAAAAATTAGCCAGGCATGGTGGCGCATGCCTGTAGTCCCAGCTACTCGGGAGGCTGAGGCAGAAGGATTGCTTGAGCCCAGGAGTTTGAGGTTGCTGTGAGCTAGGTTGCTGCCATGGCACTCTAGCCTGGGCAACAAAGTGAGACTCTGCCTAAAAAAAAAAAAGAAAAAATCTAGATCGACCTGATGTCAAAGCCCGTGTTCTTTACAACCTATGCTGTGTAGATAAGGAGCCTAGGAACAGAGATATTAAGTGGCCTCTTGCTGGGTATCAAGCTCCCTGGGAGGCAGACTCTGAGACAGATGGGCAGGCAGGGAACTTTATAGGACATGCCCCCAGGAGCGACACCCCGAGGGGGAGTGGGGAAGGCAGGACCGGGCAGAGAGAGAGGTTGAGCTGTGATGCCGTCACTACAAAGGTCCTGGACAATGCCACAGGGAGCCCTGGAGCTGGGGTGCTTGCGGAGTTGTCCCCTGCTGGCAAGAGGGGGCTGAGCCTGTATATTCTTGCACAGAGGCAGGCCGTGGAAGAGGATGTCACCTTGAGGGAGATGGAATTTTTCAGCCAAGGGCTATTTCCCCAGTGCCTTCAACACTTCCCACTGCTGGGGGACTGACTGCTTCAGTCTTGGAAGGGGGCTCTAGGGTGACCCACTGCATCCACCACACCCCCCCAGGGTCCCACAGCTAGGGGCTGAGTGTTGACACAAAACTTGTCCTCTGACTCCAAATATAACACGGTTAGCCCTATTTTTCCAGCTCCATGATGTGTCCCCCTATCTCAGGGTGAATGACCAAGACCTCGGACTCTAGCTGGGGATTATGATTGGAAAGAACAGTGACCCACTCACACCTGATCACATTGGAAGGAGCAGTGCTGACAGAGAGGGATCATACCGGCATCTCAGGAGAGGGAAGACATTCCATTCGTTCAAATACATTGACTGAGCGTTTACCATATACCAAGCTCGATTCTCAGTGTTGCGGAAACAGGAAAGTAAAAAAGACCCTGTTCATGGCTTCCCTCTCTGAAGAAGGAGGCGAAGGGAAGCCTCAGGCCTCCAGGAGACCAAGTGCGACTTGCCCTCCTGAGAGGAGGAGGAGGCGAATCCATCTAGTCTTTTCATAGAGATCCTGCGGGAGAGCGTTCATACTTAGGGAATTTCTCATCCGCCTCTCTGCCATGTGCCAGCGGCTGAGTAGGGAAAGGTTGGTAACATACCTCTGGGCTCGAGTAAGATGGGTGACTAGGGCAGGAAAGGGAGCTTCCATTTCCTGTGTCTCTCCTGCCCCTCCTTCCCGTCACCAGTTCTGTATTTCACCGGTGTGCCCAGGGTACAGCTGCCACGTAAAGGTGTGTGGGGGACAGTCCCTGCTTTCTTCCCAGCTGTGGGTCAGGTCTGGACCAGCAGCTGGAGATTCCCAGCCCTCTCTCCTCTTTCCTTCCCTTCTAGAGACACTTCTTGCTGTCAGCTGAGAAGGGGGAGGCAGGTACCTGGAAAGTTTATAAAAGGAGCCACATGTTTGAGAGATTTGGGGAAATAAAAGAGAGAGATTTTGCAGACTTGAATTTTTTACTCTGTATATGTGCGCATTACTCGAATGTTTTATAACAAGTGTAACTTGTGTATTGCATGTCTAGCTGTTTCTGTTGTGAGGTTTTTTGTTTGTTTGCTTTTTCTTTTTGACACCGAGGATGGAAGACTCTGGCGGATAAACCAAGCCTGGCTTGGGACTCTGTACAGTATAGACCTCCAGGCCAGCACCTGCCGTCGGCCAAATTGTGGAGGTGGTCAGGCTGCCTACAGGGGCCCTTTGTGGCCGTGTCCCTCCCCTCCCGCTCTCTTGAATGGTTCTGATTCTGATTGTGGGTCATCCTACAGAGGACAAAGGTTTCCCAGGATGGGCTTTCTTCCCTTGGGGTTTTTACACTTCACACTGGACCTTCCTTCTTCCTTAGGGTGAGCGGCTCTGTGCCCTAAGGAGGGAACACGAAGCAGCAGCTGGTGATCTGGTGATCTGGTGGTGGCAGCTTCTCCCTAGGGATGACCTGGTCCTCTGGGGAGAGTGAGGCTGCCTTTGGAGATAAGTCATAGAATCTGCAGCAGACATCTATGAATTCCTCCTGCCCGGCACTCAGTGGCCACTTTTCTGGTGACAGCACCAGAATTTCACCTTCGTGACTGACCTCTCTTTCATTTAATGCAGTCTTGGCGGGGCTGCCCACCAACGGCCCCCACCGCCTCTGATCAGGCGACGGGCCATGTGATGTAAGTTAGGGCCATCAGCTACTCTCTCCTAGGAACTTGAATTTGAGCAGATGACACAAAAACAGAAAATGTCTGGGGCCAGGTCATCCCAGTCAGGCAGCCTGGGGCAGGTGTGCACTGTGTCCTGCCGCCAGATTCCTCATGCTGCCCTCTTGCCTGTCCTTCCAGAGCCCGGGGAAGCTTTTCCTTCTGCTTCCTGTTGCCTACATCTTCCAATAAAGTACTTCCTAAGTTACCCAGAGTCAATTTTTGTCGCTAACCACTTAAGACCCCTGACTAGGCCGGGTGCGGTGGCTCACGCCTGTAATCCTAGCACTCTGGGAGGCCGAGGTGGGTGGATCATTTGAGCTCAGAAGTTCGAGACCAGTCTGAGCAAGAGCAAGACCCCATCTCTACCAAAAATAGAAAAAATTAGCTGGGCATGGTGGCGCATGCCTGTAGTCCCAGCTACTTGGGAGGCTGAGGCAGGAGGACCACTTGAGCCCAGGAGTTTGAGGTTGCTGTGAGCTAGGCTGAGGCCACCGCACTCTAGCCCGGGCAACAGAGTGAGACTGTGTTTTTTTTAATAAAAAAAAAAGACCCCTGACTAATACGGCATCCACACCACCTGGGCCTTTGAGGCCCCATCACCTCCTCAAGCGGGGTGTGTGCGTGTGTGTGTGTGTGTGTGTGCTGGGATGGGCGTCTTGCCCTCTCTGGTGGCATTTCATTTTTGCTCTGGGTATGCAGGGGCAGTCAATGCACGTGCCAGCTGGGGCTGGGGCCGAGAGAGACGGCAGTGTCAGCCGGGTGCACATCCGGTGCTCCCAAGCCCTGCTGTCAGACTGGACGTGCACAGCCATGGGAGGGGGCCGGGCACAGAGCACAGGCTGGGCATGAAGCCACAGGCTGCGCACACCATGTCTTCTGGAGGTGCCAATTGGAAGGTTTTATGGCAGGTGGGGAGAGATGGTTGGTTTTTTAAAATTTAAAATTAAATATGTATATATTTTGGCATAGAGGACAAGAATCTGTGGGAATTTTTATGAGAACACAAGCATGTTCCAAGAAATTTCCAACTGGCAAAAAGCCAATTCCATATACATCTCTAGACCTCTTGGCAGTGCTCATTTCTCTCTGCAACTATAAAGGGTTCTTTAGAGGAAATTTAGAGAAACACAGACCCACGGTGTTGGGAGCTTCAACGACTACAGACTGTTCTAATCCAGGTTCCCTCCTCTGTCTGCCCTCAGACTCCTTTTAAGTTCGGGCTAGAAGTGGGGCCTCTCAGTGCCATTAGCCCTGACATCTCCCACAGACCCTAATCACTATGACTATAGTGGACAACCTTGTCAAAATCATTCACATCATTCACCAAGGAGAGACAACCCCTCCTCCATGGGTAAATGTAGGAGGCTTAAATCCGTGTGTTGCTCTCACAATGCAGGAGAAGGAAGTCAGTAAAGAAAGCCCAGTCTCTCTTTTGGTGTGCCTGAGGTTCCAAATATATGGATTTCCTTTTTCTTTTTTCTTTTCTGTTCTTTCTTTCTTTTTTTTTTTTTTTTTGTTGTTGTTTTAGAGACAGGGTCTTGCTGTGTTGCCCAGGCTGGTCTTGAACTCCTGGCCTCAAGCGATCCTCCTACCTCAGCTTCCCACGTAGCAGAGTAGGTGGGATTATAGGTGCAAGCCTCCGCACATGGCTTTGACCCCAAATCTATGGGTTTTTACTATGTGTTAGGCATTTGTAATGTTTAATCATTATAATCTCAAGGTGAAGATGGCATTATAATTCCATGGTATGGGCGAAGATTGTTACAGGCTGAATGTTTGCATCTCACCAAAATTCATATGTTGAAATCCTACCCCTGGCCGGGCCCGGTGGCTCATGCCTGTAATCCTAGCACTCTGGGAGGCCGAGGCGGATGGATAGCTCAAGGTCAGGAGTTCAAGACCAGCCTGAGCAAGAGCGAGACCCCATCTCTACTATAAATAGAATGAAATTAATTGGACAACTAAAAATATATGTAAAAAAAAAATTAGCCGGGCATGGTGGTGCATGCCTGTAGTCCCAGCTACTTGGGAGGCTGAGGCAGAAGGATCGCTTGAGCCCAGGAGTTTGAGGTTGCTGTTAGCCAGGCTGACGCCACGGCACTCTAGCCCGGGCAACACAGTGAGACTCTGTCTCAAAAAAAAAAAAAAAAAGTTATTTTTAAGTATGGTACTGGCATAAAAACAGACACATAGATCAATGGAAGAGAATAGAGAACTCAAAAATAAATGCACACATCTATGGTGACCTTATCTTTGACAAAGGTACCAAGCACATACAGTGGGGAAAGGACAGTCTCGTCAATAAATGGTGCTGGGAAAACTGAATATCCATATGCAGAAGAATGAGACTAGACCCTTTTCTCTCACCATATACAAAAAATCAAATCAAAATGGATTAAAGACTTAAACCTAAGACCTGAAACTTTGAAACTACTAAAAGAAAACATTGGGAAAACACTTCAGGACATTGGTCTGGGCAAAGACTTCTTGAGTAATATCCCCAAAGCACAGGCAACCAAAGCAAAATTGGACAAATGGGATCACTTGAAGCTAAAAAGTTTCTGCAAATCAAAGGAAATCATCAACAAAGTGAAGAGACAACCCACAAAATGGGAGAAAATATTTGCAAACTACCCATCTGACAAAAATTAATAACTAGAGTATATAAGGGGCTCCAACAACTCAATATGAAAAAATCAAATAATCCAATTAAAAAATGAGCAAAGGATCTGAATAGATATTTCTCCAAGAAGACATACAAATAGCGAACAGGTATATGAAAAAATGCTCAACATCATTAGTCATCAAAGAAATGCAATTCAAAACTAAAATAAAATACTATCTCATCCCCAGTTAAAAAAGGCTTTTATCAAAAAGGCAGGCAATAACGAATGCTGGCAAGAGTGTGGAGAAAAGGGAACCCTCATATGCTATTGGTTGGAATGTAAATTAGTGCAACCACTATGGAGAACAGTACAGACGTTCCTCAAAAAAATAAAATTATAACTACCATATGGCCCAGCAGTCCCACTCCTGTGTATATATCCAAAGGAGAGGAATTCAGTATATCAAAAAGATATCTGCACTCCTATGTTTATTGTAACACCATTCACAATAGCCGAGATATGGAATCAACCTAAGTGTCCATCAGTGGATGAATGGATAAAGAAATTGTGGTACATAAACACAATGGAATCTTATATAGCCAGAAAAAAGAATGAAATCCTGCCATTTGCAACATCATGGGTGAAACTGGAGAACACTATGTTAAGTGAAAGAAGCCAAGCATAGAAAGACAAATCTTGTATGTTCTCACTCATATGTGGGAGCTAAATATTAAAAACAATTAAAAATACATAAAATAAAAATAAAAACAATTGATTTCATGGAGACAGAGAGTAGAATAATGGTTACCAGAGGCTTGGAAGGGTGGGGGCAGGGGCAGATAAAGCAGGGATGGTCAATGGGTGCAAAAATACATTTAGATAGCTTGAATAATATTTGATAGCACAAAAAAGTGAATATAATCAACAATAAAGTAGGGTATACTTTAAAATAAATAAAAGAGTGAAATTGGAATATTCCTAATGCAAAGAAATAATAAATGCCTGAGGCGATATATACCCCAATTACCCTGATTTGATTAATTCACATTGTTTGCCTGTATCAAAATATCACATATACCCTATAAAGGTATACAGCTATTATGTGCTCATACTAATTAAAAATTTAAAAGTTTTTAATATTATTTTTAGACAGCAAATTTTATGTTAGGACTCAATTACATACGTCACAGTATAGCAATATGATCTCCAGATGAAAATAATTACACATTTTAAACTATTTATTTTTCATTTCTTTCACCAACAAAAATTTACTTAGTAACAGCCCTGTGCCAGACATGGTGTTAGACCTGATGACATGGTGGTGAACATGGACAAAGTCTCTGTTCTTGTGGAGTTTATATTCTGGGGGAAGGAGTGGATTGTAATGGGCAATAATCTTGCAAATAAGATGGTGAAGGTTGTGATTGGGCCTATAAGTAAGGGTTGTGGACAGAAAAATCCAACTCTGAAATATTTGAAAGAAGTTTATTCTGAGCCAAATTTGATGACCATGACCCAGAGCAACTCCCAAGAAGCCTTGAGCAGTGGACTCGATGTGGCTGAGTTATAGTTTGGTTTTATACATTTCAGGGAGACAGGGGTTACAGGTAAAGTCATAAATCAATACGTGGGAGGCATACATTGGCTTGGCCCAAAAAGATGGGCCATCTCTAAGGGGGGGGTGCTTACAGGTTATACGTGGGTTTAAAGATTCTTTGGCTTGTAATTGGTTAAAGACATGAAGCTTTGTCTAAAGGCTTGGAATGTTTTAACATAAGGAGCTGTTATCAGAGATAAGCCACCAGACATAGATTTGTTGTGTAAATTGAGGACCCGCAGGTTTGTCTTGCACACCCTTAGGCCTGTCAGTGGGTCACAAAGGATGTCTCCAAGAAGGGAGGAGGGCATGATGAGGATGGGGGCATGATGAGGCATGTCTGACCTCCTTCTCTTGGCAGGCAATTTGGTTTTAGGATATTCCTTTGGCCACGAGGGGGTCCATTCAGTCAGCCGGTGGGTGGGTGGGGGGGTGAGCCTTAAATTTTTATTTTGGTTCACAATAAATTAAGGAAATTAACACTTTGTTGCCATGTATTTTGTAAATATATTTTTTACTTGATGCTTGTCCTTAATTTTTTCTTTTATATATATTTGTATTTTTAACTAATATATCATAGTTGTACATATTTCTGGGGTACATTTGATATTTTGATACATGTATACAATGTATAATTGATCAAATCAGGGTAATTGGGATATCTGTCACCTCAAATACTTTTCTTTGTGACATTGGTCTTTAGACTTTGTTTAGATAACTTTTATTTCACAGAGAAAAAAATTTGTGTGTTTACATTTACCAGTTTTTTACTTTATGGCCTCTAGGTTTTGTATCTTTCCTAGAAAGGCCTTTCCTACAATCATCCAAGCTTTTGTTTTGAGCTTTTATGGTTTATTTTATGTTCAACTCCTTAATATGTGTAAAATCTGTCATAACTTATGTTTAAATCTTCGAGACACCAAAATGAGGGAATGCAGTAGGAATCATGCCTTTCCCCTCTAACTGTTTGTCAGTGGTTCCATGTTTTTCCTTCTTCTTTAAAACATCACCTTTACCATGAACTAAAATGCCATATATATTTGGTCAATTTTTAGATTCTCCCATTTTGTCTCAATGATGTCTATTTTTTCTCCATTATAGAAACTGTTTCAAATTTTGCTCACTGCTTGGGTTTAAAAAGCAAAAATGTTATCTTTTCTCTCAATCAAAAAGTCAAAGTCATATATAGGCACAAGGAACACAAGCTGTAGGAACACACCTAAGCAAGGGACGCTGAGGGAAGGATTAATGTGTGGCCATGTGGCACAGAGGAGAATGGGCTGTTGGTGCCAGAAGTACAAAGGTATAATATTCTTGTGGATTCTTGGTGGGAAGAAATGCTCCGTATAAACATAATACTGTACGTTAGGTGAGCAATATATATTAGGGGCCAAAATCTTGGGGCAAAGTCTGATTTCATTCAAAATACTAGTGTACCTAGTGACTTGTTGATTAGTTATTCTTTATCTAAGTAGTTACAATGCAACCAAGCTGGTGTTCAGTGGCTATAGGAAGGAGGTGAACTGTGACCTACCTCACATAGGAAGAGAAACGGATGTAGTTAAACTTTGGTTATTTGACACCCCCAAGAAATGGCTCAGTTTCCTAAACAGGCACAATATACTCCATTTTAACTATTTTGAATGGCTAGGTTTCTCAAATGCATTGCAACTATCCCTCCCTTATTTCTAAAATTTCCATTAATATAGTTCTGGCACAATTGTTAAATAAATCAGGTAGCACAGAAAAGTGAGAGTTCCCAGTCTTACCTAATCCTGCTATAATGGAGCAACTACACTTTAACTCTTTTTATATTTGATTTTTCTGATGGCTTCCTCCTTATTTTTATATATTACGTGTATGCTACTATCAACTTTAGACATTCCTTCTTGCCTCTATGCTATGATAGTTGACTTTTGTTGCCCTGTACTCATCCTACTCTATGCAGTTACATCACCTTCCTCTCTTCTCCTGTGATTACCTGTGCACTAACCATTTACGCATGTCTCTATTGCTTTTTCCACAGTCCAGAGGTGGTGTCACTTGACTCCCCCACTTTTGTCCTTGTGTTTATAGTTTTACCCCACTTTTACTCCCTTTTCCATTTCTCTACATCTTTTAATTGCAGCATATTATGGGGGTACAAATGTTAAGATTACGTACATTTCCCTTGCCCCCTGCCCCCTACAGTCAGAGCCTCAAGGCTGACCATCCCCTAGATGGTGCACATCACACTCATTATGAATGTATATACCCATCCCTTCCTCTCCCCTCCTGTCTGCCCAACACCCAATAAATGATGTTCGTATGTGTCCACTTAGGTGTTGATCAGCTAATACCAATTG